>VDFB02077317.1:0-59674 GCA_007258455.2 Sequoia sempervirens
TAACATTTAAATATCTTATATATTAGTAATATATATATTAACTAAAATATAGAAATAATATTTAAATATATTACACAAAATAATATAATATATTATATATTATATAGTTTTGTAAGAGATTATATATTAAATTATAAATAATATTGTATATTCTAAACTAGATATATTAACATAAACTATAAACTATAAACTATTTTAAAATCATATATAAACCAAATCGTATATTCTAAACTAAATATATTAAAATAAACTATAAACTACAAATGAGATATATTGCATATGTTATAGAGTCTTGACATTTTTTAAAATGCTATGTGAACAAATCAGATATCCGATTTAAATCCGATATCTGATATGCCTGACACAAAATTCATTGCCTAGGGAATAGGCTTGGGTTTGCTTTGGTATTTGGTTAGGAGATACCAATCCTAAAAAGTCAACACAAAAAGCATGTTTAACAGCTTACTTTGTTTTTCCGGACTTCACCCATGTGGCTGACAACTTTATTTTTAGCCAAAATTGATAAAATGAAAAGGGTTTGTAGAGGAGATTCTCAGCTTTTTGCCAATATAAATTATGTTTTATTTTGAATTTAATAAATTATTATTATTTATTTTCTATTAGAATTATGACTAAAGTCCTGATTGATAGGTGATTGTAAAACATTTATAACTTTCAAATGGTATCATATTTTTTGAATCAAAACATCGTCACATTCTATGTTTTGCATAATATAGGATTAAAAAAATTGAATTTCATGAAATTTTAAAGATTAATTCGGAACATCACGAGTTTTTATATTTTTAAAATTTGTAATAAAAATTCATAATTAATTATTTACATGGAAAAAAATTACAAAAATATCGTCACATCTAGACATGAGTCCTCTACTTACATCTAAAATCTCATAAAAATATTATCATTTTATTATGGTTAGGGTGTCAAGCAGACACCTACTTCTTAATTTTTTCCTGAAATTTAAGTAATACTGCATTGAAATTTTAAATTTTCACCAAATAGATTTTGTTTTTAAAAAAATAAACCTAGTAGTTTAGAAACTACATTCAATTTCCCACAGAATCTATTATTACATGTTTTTGAAATAATATAGATAACTTATTCAAATTTTTACTTCAAGTTGCCTAACTCTAATTGTTATGAATTTTCATTACCACTTAAGGGCTTGTTTGCCATACCATGATCCTGCACATACCCTAAACTATTATGCTATATCTGTTCTATTTTGCATTCTAATGAAATGTTGGAGGAGTGTGGTGCAATGCATCTTCTGAAATCATCAAGGGACTTGCTAGATCTTTTTTTTATGTTATAGAGATGATGGTTGTTTTTTCTATAGAAATGATTGTTTAAATGTGAACTGCTCACAATGTGGTGGCTTGTCAAAGTTTGTTCAATGTTTTCATGAGGGTTTCAAACATGAATTTGGAAAGAATCTTGTTCAGAAAAAGAGATATGAGATAGTCAAGTATACTTTGTAGAGTGGAGGTGAAGGTTCTAGATGTGAGTTGGTTACAAAAGAATGTAGTGTTGTCGATTTTATTTCATATTTTAAGGACAATCTTTCCGACAAGTATGCAAGGAATAGCTATAGGTGTTAGTGGTTGGATCAAAAATTCAGGATGTGTAAGCCTGACTCTTTTCTGATTGACACTATTATATCAATGGTTGATTTTGCAGAAAACTACATAGTGCAACCATAAAATGAGGTACAATCTCAGTATTACAATTCCATTCAAATTTTTATTTTTTTCTACAAATAGACTAGCATCTTCATCGATTGGACAATGGATTCACACATCTGACAATCAATAATATATAGAAATTCTTTAACTTTGACAATTTTGGACTATCTTCATAATGCCTTACATTATAAAAACTCATTGTTCTTAAAGCATTATTTCTTACCAAATCCTTTATAAATTCTCACAAATTCATGACCTCATTAAAGAATTTAATTGATTCTTTGAACCAAGGAAAAAATAAAGACATACATTCAAACAAAGTATTTGATGATGAACAAAATATTCTTGATATTTCATTCAAAATTACAAGAAAATTTATAGAAGGAGAATAAATGCCATATGCATAAGATTTGTTTCTCTATTAGTAATTTCTATAAAACTATTTTAAGACTTACATATGCATAACTAAAAGCCAAGGCAATTCGACTATTCTATTCACTAGTATTCTTCCTAATTTCTTCCCTTTGTGTATAGTGGACCCAAAGATTCAAAAACCTAGAAACCCCTGCAAATGAGCCATGATATCCCTTTTATAACACAAGGGAGAAAAACAAGCTTCTAGATCAAAATGCAAATTACATTTCAAAAATATTTCATTTGAGCTCGAATTTGTGCTACATTTAAAAATTCCCCACGTGTTGAAAATGGGGAAGCAGAATGTGTAACAACCATGAAAAGGGAACTGCAAAGTGCCGCCAAAATTCCCTTAAGCCGCCAACATGGCCATATATCCATCATCCACATCACCAAAAAACTACACAATCAGCGTAAAAACCCCAAAAATGGCACCACCCACATAGAACAAGAGAGACCACCACAACAATTTATCAAACAACACAAAAAATGAAAAACCCATAGACCAATTCACTTAACCAAAGGTACGAACAACACCAACACCCAACCCATGATAAACGTACCCACTTGGCGTCAATGTGAGAGATGGAGAAGAAACTTCAACTCCTTCCTCGTCCTTGTCTTTCCCAGGAACAAAACCATCACGTCCACTTGGATTCCTAATAGCCAATGGTGGAACAGACAATATCTCCACTCCATGGACCTCAGCTTGGTTGAGCATCATGAGATATTGTAGATAGACAAGGTCAGTCTCAGTAGTGCTATCAGATGGGTTATCAGTGACATCAATTTTTGAATTCTATCGACCAAAGGAACTGTGTCCATAGCTAACCTTTCTACAAGCTTCAAAGGCAACCTGTGTAGGTTCCTTACCCTTCTCTATTTTCTAAGCAGCAATTCCTTGGCATTGTAGCCTCCTACTACACCTGGAAGGGGTATTCACAGGCCTTTTGATACGGGCCTTCTCTTTTGTAATTGGAGCATGTTCACTTGTCTCGTGCCCAAAAGAATCACTACGAAACTTTTGTGTATTGAGCCTGGATGACCTCCTTATAGGTACCTTGGACTTGACTGACTCACTCATTCTAAATGCTTGATAATCACTCGGGCTCACAACTGAAAATTCCTCGCTCTACAAAAATTTAAAAGGATACTAAACATTGGATGCGAGAGTGAAAAACACTTCATCTGTATTTATCGATCAATTCTGGTGATGTTTGCTCATTAGTGTTGGCATCACATGCTCGAGGGATTAATTAATAGCTGGCATCAATCTCTTCATCGTTAGCAACCCAAGTACTTGGAGATTTTCAAATCACTCTGCATAATGGATGGGAATTAATTCATCACACATAAGGAATCAATTTGATTGTCCCTAAGGAGAGCACACCATTAATACTTCCATGTTTGCAGAGTAAAAATGGCTACCACATGTGTTCATTGGATTTTGAATATCAACTATTGATGTCAGGATGAGATGGAAAATCGAGCGAATGAAAAGCGACCATATTGAGTTTGAAAACACAGAACCACAACTTGTCACCTTTTGACCAATGAGAAAAAACTGAATGGGTGCCAAGTCATCTATCCCACGAGATCCATCTTGCTCTGCTTTGTGGTCGATAATTCCATTTTTCACCATTTCACACACCTTAAAAGTGGTTAGGAAACCACTAATCATGTACCGTGATGTGTGCAATGAATGGCCAGGATTAAATCACAATCCATCATTACAGCCATCGGTTATCAAGCGTTGGTACAAGGGTTAGGCTCCATACAAAAAGGACACGTGTCAGCATTTCGCATACCTCACATGCTTCAATATAACTCTTCATTACTACTCACACGGTGTGTGATGGGCTACAGGGATTTAATCCTTAAATCCAACAATTCCTATTCTTTGCACACAATTAAGTGTTAGTCATAAAATGCGCTGCAACTAGGTCAATGATGACAAGACCCTTAAGGGTGCCAACATAAAAGTTTTAAAACATTACTTTCCTGACTTAGGAAAATTTTGGTGTGGGAGGAAATGCATGGTGACCATTTGTCCTAACTGAAGGGATCAGTAACCTGACATTTTTAAAGGCTTAAGTTGTGACTTACATAACGAGCAACTGGTAGGGGCCAATCGCCATGAAATTATAATGATGGAGGGTTTTGGAAAATAATGTTCATGAGGTTAAGGCTTGCAAACCAAAACAAAGGGCCAAACCTAGGTTACACAACAATAGAAAATCATGAACCGAGTATGATTTTCTCATAATCCTGTAAGAATTTTAAAAGCTCCATTAGGTCCTAGCATGAAAAATCAGGTTTCTTGCAAGGAAGATTGCACTTTGATTTTCACAATAAAGTGTAACTGCACCCTATTTCAATGTAATATCTAAACAAAAATGCTTCATCCAAATGGCTTCTTTATAGGCATGAGTAGATTCCATGTACTTTTCTTCAGTAGTGGAAAAAGCAACCACAACCTGTCACTTGCTCATCCAACTGATTGTACTGCCATTAAGAGTAAACACATATGCACTGGTGGACCTTTTTCTATCAACATCACTAGCCCAATCTAAATCCACAAAACCATGAATACTCAGGTAATGTTGATCTCCTGTACCATGAAAACATATAGAGTAATCTGGTGTACCTTAAAAATATTTGAAGACCCTCTTAATTGCATCCCAATTTACTCTTCCAAGATTATACAAAAAATGAGAAAGAACTCCCATTGCTTGGGCAATGTCTGGTCTTGTACAAACCATAGCATACATTAAGTTTCCAACTACACTCTAGAAAGGCACTCTTCTCATGTCTTCCATCTCTGATGGGGATGTAGGACATTGTGAAATAGAGAGCTTCATTCTCAATGTAATAGGAACACAAAGTGGTTTACAATCATGCATGTTGAGCCTTTGATAAATAGAACAAACATTCTTACTCTGGCTAAGCCTTAGCTTTTTGTTCTCATGATCTCTTATAATCTCCATCCCAAGTATGTGTTTTGCTGCACCAATATATTTCATTTGAAATTTCACAGAGAGCTAAGATTTCAATTCTACAATCAAACATGTTCCTTTCCCAAAAAATAGCATGTCATCAACATATAAAGTAATTACCAAGAAATAATCACCATCAAATTTAAAATATACATAGTGATCATATTTAGACCGCACGCATCCCAAACTCAACACATATGTATCAAAATTCCGGTACCACATCCTAGGACTTCATTTAAGGCCATACAGAGATTTCTTTAACTTACAAACTAACTTTCTCTTGCCTTTTACCATGTACTGCTCTAGTAATGTCATTTAAATTTCCTCCTCCAAATCACCATGAAGGAATGAAGTTTTCACATCCATTTGTTCCACCTCTAGATCATAAGTTCCTACAATAGATAATAAAAACCGAATTGATGCCATTTTAACAACAGGAGAAAAAATCTCACCATAATCAATATCCTCAATCTGAGAGTATCGCTCCGCAACCAACCATGCCTTATACTTTTCAATATTTCCATTTGAGCCAATATTTTTCTTAAACACCCATTTACATCCAATAGTTTTCCAACCTTTAGGCAACAATACAAGGTCCCATGTTCCATTCCTTTTAAGAGCTGACATCTCTTCATCCATGGCTATTTTCCAAGACTCTGCATCATTCGTACCCAAAGGCTCTTGCATAGATCTCGGTTCATCAACGTTAGTACTCGAAGCAAATATATACTTCCAATCATCTGGTGAATACCCATACCTTTGAGGTGGTTTCCTTTGCCTTGTAGACCTTCAAACAAGCAGAGGTGGAGGTTCTTCCACTTCTTCCTCCTCTTCTTCCTCTTCTGAAGATTCAAAGCTAGATGAACTCTCCTCAACTTCTTGTCTATTTTGGGGTCTTGATTCAAATTCCTCAAGAGTAGAAGGAATTTGAACCACATCCTTTTTCTATTCAATTTCTTTATGTTGTTTTGACTGAAAAGTATCAGGAGAAGATTTAATCTCTCTTAAAATAACACTTCTAGAATAAATTACCTTTAGTGCAATAGTGTCCCAAAGCTTGTATCATTTCACAACATAGTTGTAGCCGATGCAAATACATTTGACAACCTTATAATCCAATTTTTTTCTCTTCTCCTTAGGCACATGTGCATATGCCTCACAACCAAAAACTCTCAAATGTCTAAGTGGGGGATTTTTCCCCAACCACGCCTCCATTAGTGTTTTATCAACAAGTGTTGACATAGAAGATCTATTTATCAAATAATAAGTAGTGACAACAACTTCAGCCCAAAAATTTTGTTCTAGATCAGCTCCACTCAACATGCTTCTAGCCTTCTCCATCAATATTTTTTTCATTCTTTCTACAACTCCATTTTCATGCGAAGAATATCGAGTTGTAGTTTGTCTTTTAATACCGCAATTTATACAGAATCTGTCGAAGTCTACAAAACAGTATGCATTTCCATTTTTATTTCTCAAACATTTAATTTTCTTTCCATTCTGACTTTCTACCATAGCCTTGAACTCCTTAAAACAACTGAAAACTTTAGATTTACTCTTTAAAAAATATACCCATGTTCTCCTACTAAAATCATCAATGAAAGTAACATAATAAATTAATTTACCAATAGAAGCAACATCAACAAGACCAAATACATCAGAATGAGTAAGATCCAAGATACATGAAGTCTTATGAGAAGACGAGTAAAACTAAACATAGTTCTATTTGCCATAAATACAATGTCCATAGAAATCAAACTCTAGATTGCAATCATTCAATCCCTCAATGAGGTTCTTAATTTTTAGGGCTTTTAAATCCTTCTCTTCAATGTGGCCAAACCTTTGGTTCCATAACATGGTCTTCTCTGTAGGTAACTTTTATTCAGTAGATAGAGCACCCTTGGGTACCCAGAAGCCATGACCATCTGTAAAAGAGGAAACCATCTCTTTTTTTAGCAAAGTAGATTTTGGCTCAATCTTATAAGAAGTGTTATTGCATTCAACTATGCATGCATCGAGCTGGTATGATGTACCTAATCTGCTTCCTCTTGCTATCACCATAGCACCTCTCACCATTTTCACACTTGCTTCAAAAAACTGTACATTCACACCCACATCTATTAGCTTGCTAACAGATAATAAATTTCTTGCTAGTCCTGGGATATGCAAGACACCATCAAATCATCTAACTCTATCATCAGAAAATTTCACATGAATACTACAACCAACAATATCAAGGAAAGAGTCATCACCCAAATACACCTTACCACCTTCATAGTTTTCGTACTTACTAAACCAGTTTTTGTTAGAAGTCATGTGGAAAAATGCACCCAAGTCTATCAACTATACATTATCACCTGCACAAGTGGCCAAGGCTGCAATAAAGGCATCTCCATCTTCCTTCTTCTTTTCCTTCTCTTCTTTACAGTCCATTCGTAAGTGTTCAGGTTTTCCATAGTTTCAACATATTTCCTTAGTCTTACTAGGAGATTTTGATCTCCCCTTATTTTTAGACTTCGAATGTCTACGTTAATTCTCATCTTTTCCTTGTTATTTTTGTCTTCCTCGAACACTCAAAGCCTCTTTAGCGTTCAAAGAGACCTTCCTTCTCATCTCTTTAGAGAGTAGAGAACCAACAATGTCCTCCATCTTCAAGATGACAGAAGTGCTCCCAATTTCCATGACTAGGCTATCCCATGAGTCTAGCAATGAACACAGCAAATTTTGGCAAATTTTTTCTTTGTCCATCTTAACACCAACTGAGGTCAACTGAGTCATCAGCTATCAAACCGATATCCTAGTACCTACAAAACACAACAAACAAACACAAAATTAGATTCAAATGCAAGTTAAGATCTAAGTTCCCCATAAAATCCATTTAACAATGCTCAAAATAGGAATGATGTAGGAGTTTAGGTGAACTCCTCAAACACCCCAAAATCACCTGCAAGACAAAACTTCCACAAGAGAAAAATGACAGAAATATCATGCTATGATTAAGATTCAAGGATGTCAAATTGAATATGACATGATTACAAATGTACAAAATGCCTGAATATATAGGCATGAAAGAAAACCTAAGATGCATGAGATGTTGCCATGTGTCTTGCTCTAGCAACATGTGACAACATGTGAACCCTATCTAGATGATTATTAAATAGTGAGATAAGTTCTAGAAGGACAACTCATCTTCTAGAAGGAATCTTATCCCACCAAACAAGGAAGGGAATATTTCCCTATTTATTAAATGATTTATCTAATAATGCAACCTAGGACTTAATTAATTAAATGCAAGACTTAAGTTAACTTATGCTAGTGTAATAATTAATTAATTAATTACACTAACACCCCGCCATAAGTTCAACTCAGGGATGAAAATGAAATGATTATGCAAAATGATGATGGGTCCCAGCTACGAGGCCATGTTAGGTACCCATGTATATGAAGAAAAGGGGAAAACCTAGTGGGAACAAAACGCCTCTCCAAAAAGGAGATGAAAATGAAAAAATGTGAGATAGGATGGGAAGGATGGAGGACCCCCAAATAACCCCCAAGAACACAATCCATCACATGGATACAATACAAAAGCCCCCCCATAGGAAGGAGATCACCCGAAAAAATGGTAAGTGTTTGAAGATAGAACAAGATCTAATGTTGACAAACAACTTGTCTCCCTTTCGGAAGAAATAAAACCATCTGTAATTGCAGAGATGCTTCCCATTCCAAATAGGAATTGAAGGAAGGAAGGATGAACATGGATGATGATGTCTCTGAACTCTCAGATATCTAAATAGAGGAGTGATATCCCCTCAACAATGTCCTCCAAACTTGTAGAATGAGCCAAGTCAGTGATACCTGAAACAAAGCCATCTTGTGATGTCAAGTCTAAAAAACAGAATGTGTCTTGATGGATGATGATAGTGGAAGCCTCAATCAATGATTTTGGACAAGGAATCACTGATTGTGAAGAGACACCAATTTTCTCTGATGAAAAAGAAGCACCAAAAGGAACCCTGTCAACCTCTTCAGAAAGATCAAGGCAATCAACCTCCTACACAACAATATCATTGTGGGGTACTTGATCTAAAGAATGATATTATGAATCATGACCATCGAGGAATGGTGGAGTATCTAAATATCCATAGATCTCCCAAAGCTTAGTCCAAAGAATGTGAGGACAATCACAATGATCAATAGTAGTCAAAACATCAGAATCCACTTGCATAGCAATAATCTCCAAGACAGTGTATCTGCTGCAACTCCAAGCAAGTTCATGAATACTTTCACTCAGAAGGGGAACTATACCAAATAGATGAGGCAATAAATGGTGGAAGATCCCATCTCGCCATTGTTGATAGTTACCCTTGTCAACATAACCAAAGGAGTATATGCAAGCCCCATAATGAACTTTCTTCCAAAAATACAAAGACACTGACCTTCAACAATAAATGCAAGCTTTCAAATATGATATGCAACTGAAGTAATGCTACCCAGATCAAAAAATAATTTCCCAAGCTTCAGGTTGTCCAAGTTATTGAACAAATGTACCAAACTAAAAAAATCAATGCAAGAGTACCTGGAGCTGAAACTGATCAGGGAGTCTAGACTAATGAAAAATGCTCTGAAATGACATGTAAGAGGGAAAAGGAATGTTTTAATTCTAACTCAAGGAAAAATGACTTATAAGTGAAGTAAATTCCTTGTTGGAAGGACAAATTCCACTTGGATTTGAATTCAAATTTGAGAGAATATTCCTCCATTATGCCATGTTGAGAGAAAATAGGGATTTAATAAATGAATTAAATCTATTTTCATGTGCAAGTGGCAAAAATTGGAGGATGGGACATGAATTAGGATTAAATTAATCAAAGGTTAATTAATTTAATGAGAGATTAGATGATGTGACAAATTTGAATTAGATTTATGGGTTTATTTAAATCAAAGATGAGAAGAATGTGATTTTAGACTTAGTTAAATAATTTTTTTTTTTTTAATTTAACTAAAGAAGATGGTTGGTTAGCTTAAATTAAACAAGGTTTAATTTATTTAATTTAATAGATGGACCTTAGAGATTTAATCAAATAAAAGGAATTATTTAATTAAATATGGACATAAGGTTAATTAGATCATATATATTGATTTAATTAACAAGAGAGAAAGACTTAATTAGATAAAATGATTTATTTAATCAAGAGAGGAAAATTGATGAATTTAATCAAATAAAGGTATTCGACTAAATAGTTAGATGATTTAAGATGAAATGGTGTTAATAATCGGGATCAAGTATGTTAGTATATTTTCCATGTCTACATTTTTCCCCTCTTTGAAGCAAAGTACTTGTTGTGTTGGTTCAAAGACTTAACTGTCTTGATCAAAAGCCAAAAAAAAATTATTTTAAAATTTTCCCCAGTTTTTCCTCGGTGAGATAAATATGGTGATATACTACCCCATCGAGAGATCAGACAAAAATTATGATTTTTGGGGTGATCTCATGAAAAAGAAGGACAAGGTGCCCGATAGGTCAAAAAAAGGCTCCAAGAGGTCAAAAAACAAAATAAAACACAAAAAAGGTGCAAAATAGCCGTTGGAAAGACAAAAATAGGATCTGGGGATCAAAACCTTGACAAGACAGCTAAATAGGGTGAAAAAACCCTAATTTTCAAGCTTAAATAGGCCTTGAGGGCCCACTTCCAATTCATTTTCACATTTAGCCGTAGGAGATTCTAATATTTTGAGCTCTGACACCTTGGTGAGATGGGGCAATAACAGCTCCCTATGCACATTTCCAACTAAGTACCAAATGCATTAAAGGCTTCCCGCCACTAGACCATCGATGAGTCAACTTGACCTAAGCTTATTTTTCAATTTTTTATGTTCATTGAATGCTTTCAAAAGTAGATCTCTAGGAGTGGTACCATATTGCACCGCTGCCAATTTCAAACTCCACTACTCAGTGTTTAAACTGCACTACCATTGCAAGGTGCATCACTGCATTGCTATTTGGAGTTTAGATTTAAACTCTGACACTTTAGTAAAGTCCACCACCGTGGTGGACTTTAAATTTAGGGTTTCTGCGTAAACTATGACACTCCAGAAAAGTGCACTGCCACGGTGCAGTTTGAGGATTCGAAGGTTCCAGCATCGTACTTTGTAAATTTCAAACTGCATTGCCTTCATAGGTAGCAATGCTGGAGTGATTTTTTAAACATTGAGACAGGTCCAAAAAAAAATGTTTTTGATGAATTTTAACATAGTGACTTTTCCTGATGTAGGAGGAGGTGAGGGAGATCTACTCATGCAAGCATAGGTCCTGAGAGATTTACATCCTTTTGAGGGATTTGTCTGAGAGAGAGCAGGAGTGTCTCAGAGAGATGGGACTCTAGTACATCACCTACACATTGCCCATGCAGACACACCTGGGCATGATGACAGCACTTGCTCAGAGGTGGCACAGTGAGACCTCTTCATTTCATTTTCCAACCGGCGAGGCCATAGTTATGTTAGAGGATGTGTGGCAGATCTTGAGATTACCCATCCATGGTGAGTGGGTTATTTATGACATGGATGCTGGGAGGGAGGCCTGCTATGTCATCCTAGACATTGATGAGATTATATTCTATGAGGTTCAGATCGAGTTGGAGAGCCACTGGCCCCTGGCCTCACCCTAATGCTTGGTGATTGCCACTATTATATCAAGTCTTGTCACCCCAAATCGACAAGGCTGATATTTGAGTCCTAGATGGGGTCTCACTTGGGAGTGCATGGTCTAGTGACAACCGAAACTCTTTGCATGGGGCCCAATTTTGATAGCCTCTCTTTACATAGATCTTCATGAGTTCACCTACTTGGATGGCAGAGCACTTGGAGTGGGAGTCACACTCCTACATAACTGGGCATGGGAGCACATCCCCATGCTTTGTCCATGAGTTGTTCTTGTTCCAATGGAGTCAGATGATCTAGTGGTCTAGCGTTAGAGAGGAGGCCTTTCTTTTACCCATATAGGAGAGTCAGGATTCCTCATTGGAGGAGGGTCCTCAATGACCTGTGAGTGTTCTGATGGAGGTCATACCTTGGGTAGCTAGATTGGTTTGATGATGCACAATAGCTACTCTTTGCTCACCAAGACCACTTGATGCAAGGGTGAGAGCACACTATGATTGAGATGTACTTTTTGGGTAGGGTCCAGTGATATTTTGGCGAGCAACAAGATCATCCTAATGATCAGTATGTGGCTATCTTTGTGAGGACAACGAGTCAGGTCTCTTGGGGGTGATACATACCTACCTCCAAGGCAGTGGAGAGTTTCAGATAGCTAATGGTCCTGTTGTGGCCATAGGACTAGGGAGAGGTAGATTCAGGAGTTACATAGGCCTACAAAGATTGGTTCAAGCCACTACTGAGGCTCACAATTCTAGGTACACCCTCTACTCGATAAAGAGCCAGAGGCAGGGGGCAGGACAAGGTCAGGGAGGACATGATCAAGATCAGGGAGGCATAGGGCTAGCACTAGATCGGCCAATTAAGGACCAGGTAATCCTAGACCAATAAGAGGGAGAGAAGAGACAGGAGGCCCCTCGACAAGATCATGATCCGAGTCATTAGGATGGGCACCACAATAGGATCCTGACATGACCCAAAGATGGGGACCAAGATCAGCCTCATGTGCAACCGCCTCTATAGCCAAATCTGAGAGATGGGAAAATTTTACAGTTGCAAGCCCAAATACAGGTATTGACGACTGAGAGAGATCAGGCTAGGGCCAAGTGGGATTAGGCCATTTTGCAGAGGCAAGCCATAGAGCTATAGGCAACAACAGAAATGGGTCATCATTAGCAACTAGAGAGAATGGCCTCCTCCTCCTCGCAGAACATAGTATCACTACAGGATTACAAATAGGTCATGCAGGAGGAAAATTACTATAAGATGTACTACTACTAGGTTGTGCTGAGGAAAAATCAAGTTCCAAACTTCTCCTAGACGACAGGCCACAGACTAGCAGAGCAACACGGGGAGAGAGCAGGTGGCGAGGGCAGTAGCCAGCAAGGCTAGGCCTTTATTTTTTTATCAGAGATAGGTTTCTTTTTGCACCCTTTGGGCTTGTTTTTGATAGCCCCATGGGCTGATTGTACTTATTTACATACAATTATATATTGATCCAATTTTTTGTATCATGACAATATATTTGATGATATATGAGATGATGATTTTGATGTGATATGCTATGTCCTATTTTATGCATTATGAATGATCTTTATTTTCTATATGCTATACAATGATGTTCTATCCCATGTGATTCAATGTAATGTATGATTTTATCATGTGATGTAGTGATTATGCAGATGTTGATGAATGGATGCATTTCTTTTTTAGTGTCTTTTTATGCACTTTTTTTATGATGATTATGTATGGATGGTGCAACTATTATGCTATACAAATATTGTATAGTGTATGTGATAGCGTAATAGATGCTTATATATGTTATGTGATGTTTTACGCAATGTTATGATAGAATGAGTTCAAATGATATGATGGATGTAAATGATGTTTATGATATGGGATGATTATGTTATGCTTATGATGGATGCAAATAATGTTTACGGTATGGGATGGTCATTTTTATTTTTATGTGAAATGAATGTAATGTAATGATTTGTGAGGTGTTCAAAGTAATAATGAAAATGCAATATTATGATGTGCTTTTAATACTTCCTATATGATATGAAGTATGCAATATGTATTGTGTAAAGTACTAATGGTTTGTGAATGTAGGGTGAATGTAATGATGATAATGATCTGATAAACTTTCATGGTACCACATTAGTGTGAAAAGCAAGAGATGGAAGAAACTAGAGATTCCAACAAGACATGAGACAACGATGATGATGATGATGATTTTCTTGCCGAGGAGTTGGTATTTTCAAAGGGCTAATTACCTTATGTTTTATTACACACATAAGTACGATGCATCAAGGTATGAAGAACCAAGATGGTGTTGTACCCAATGTGATGGATTTTGACTCGAAAATTAGATAGGAGTATCCTTGTTTACACCTGGCGTATGAAACCTTATTCAAAGTGCAGTTCAGATATCTCAAGCATCTTGGGCCAAAATAGAGGAAGGAAAGCCTTCCAATGTGGTCAACAAGATACCTAAAACATCCTCCCTACATCTAAACAAAGCACGCATGACCAGGTTATATTACAAGAATATCCAACAAGCACAACAGATAAAAGATAATGATCATTTCCCCATTCCTATCTCTCTAAATATTTTGATTAGACATCATCGAGAAGTCCTTGGAATGAGCACAATAAGATAAATCAAAAGATAAAGATAAAGTAAACAAACAAGCTAATGTTCTTCATACCGCTAGCCAAGACTAAACTACGGTGATGCCTAATGTTGATGTCCATTGTAGGAAGGATGCATCCTAGGACATGAAAATATCAGATGATTTGATATGGGACTAATTGGATGATAGGCTATTGACACAAAGAGTTGACTAATTTGCTTATGTACTGACCTAGATTTGAGATTTTGATGTTCAAGTTTTCACTTTTTGACCTGTTAGACTTGTTTCCAATTGTTTTACAAAAGGTTGAAAATGATGATTGATTTATTGTGAGTTATGTTTATTGCAGGTGAAGACAAGATGAGACAAATGGATTTTTTGGGTTTTTTGAATGTTTTTGATCTTTTTGAAATGTTTTGAGGTTGTTTTTGGTTTTTTTGATATTTTATAAATGTTTTGATTTTCAATTTTTAAATGTTTTGGGGTTTTCTGAGATTTTGACCAAGAGAATAACCTAAAGACCTATCCTATAGGCCTTGGGGGCTGATCAAAAAATTAGTCTTGCCTACGTTATACATGTAGAGACCACCTAGTTTGACTGACACAAACTCGATTATTGATGAGATATGAACAAATGGATTGCGAGTTTATTATGACGAACTCCTAAAGGACTGAACTAAGTGTCTCGGGGGATGATCAAAGATCAACCTTGCCTATGTTCAAGGCTCAAAGACCCGTAGTTCGACAAGATGACTCTATTTTTTGAATTTTTGACTTTTTGACCTATTTTTGGATTTTGATATGTTTCGAATGTTTTGGGATTTTCTATTTTATGAATGTTTTTGGATTTTTTGATTTTATGATGTTTTTGGATTTTCAGATTTTGGGATCTCAAGAATATACACAAATTCAATTTGTTGAGAACATGCCCCTAGCACAATGCAATAGACTATTCTGATAGAGGAAAGACAAAGTGACCTTAAGAATGGGTCGGGTAGTACTAGGAGGGATCATGACATGAACATAGGACCAAGCTATAATGTGGATGGCAAACAGATGGGTGATGGATGGAGATATGGAATGTGATGGATGATGAAAGTGTGATGGATGATGTAGAACAAGCTGCAAGGATCTTGGTGGATGGAAAGTGATTATTTACACAAGGCGCATGTTTGCTAGGTTTTCACCAAGGTACTTGCACAAAGCACCGCCGAAGTGGTTTTCACTAGAGGACAATTTTTCTCTTTACTATTTTTTATCCTTTTTTTGATTTTTTTGTTGTCACCAAGATGCCTATTTGTCAAGTTTTCATCAATGTGATCATTTTTCAGGACTTTTTCTAAATTTTTTGGTTCTATACCTCAAAAGATTTAGGCATAAAAATTTTTAAGAAGGGATTTGTTGATGGCTCCTATAGAGGCTCACCTTCCAGTGCCAAAATGTCGAACCAAGATCCTAGTACTTGCAAAACAAAACAAACAAACACATAATTAGATTCAAATGAAAGTTAAGATCTAAGTTCCCCATAAAATCCATTTAACAATGCTCAAAATAGGAGTGAAAGCAAGAACACAATAAAAAGCAATAAGATAGACTAAATCCTATTAAAAAGCATGCAAACTCTTGATCTTATGGGGGATTTGGTGCCAATTTAATGTGAAAATTGGCCCTTTCCAAACTCCTATGATGCAAGCTTGATGAGTGATGAAGAGTGATACACTTTGTTGAAGATGCAATGAAGCTCCATGATGAAAAACTTGCATAACCTAGCTATACGTTGACGAAATTGATGAAAATGCTAAGTGCTTGAAGATGGATTTGAGTAGAGTAAGTTTGCTCAAATTGTGGATGGATCAAATGAGGAAAGAAGCCTCTTATTTATAGAATGACAAGTTAGAGAAATACCCAAAATGAAGCAATCTTGGACTAACATTTGACCAATGGCAAGGTGCCACTTGTCAAGAGATGGATGAATGAAGGATGTGCACATTTTAATGAATGTGCCCATAAATGCAATTAGGTGATATTTGAAATTAGTGAAATGACATGTAAGAGAGAAAAGGAATGTCTTAAATGCCACTTGGGTCAAGGAAAAATGACTTATTAGGTGAAGTAAATGCTTTTTTGGAAGGACAAAGTCCACTTGGATTTGAATTCAAATTTGAGAGAATATTCCTCCATTATGTCATGTTGAGAGAAAATAGGGATTTAATAAATAAATTAAATCTATTTCATGTGCACGTGGAAAAATCTAGAGGATGGGACATGAATTAGGATTAAATTAGTCAAAGGTTAATTAATTTAATGAGAGATTAGATGATGTGACAAATTTGACTTAGATTTATGGGTTTATTTAAATCAAAGATGAGAAGAATGTGATTTTAGACTTAGTTAAATAAATATATTTTTTTATTTAACTAAAGAAGATGGTTGGTTAGCTTAAATTAAACAAGGTTTAATTTATTTAATTTAATATATGGACCGTAGAGATTTAATCTTGAAAATAAAGGGAATTATTTAATTAAATATGGATATAGGGTTAATTAGATCAAATATATTGATTTAATTAACAAGAGAGAAAGCCTTAATTAGATAAAATGATTTATTTAATTAAGAGAGGAAAATTGATGAATTTAATCAAATAAAGGTATTTGATTAAACAGTTAGATGATTTAGGATGAAATGGTGTTAATAATCAGGACGAAATGTGTCAGTATATTTTCCATGTCTACACCAACATATTGAATGTTTCCAGATGCTCATAAATTCATCTACCTTCTTCCATTCTAAAGGAATACAACTTCTTCCTCAAGAAAATTTTATTTACTAGAGATTTGGCTTGGTATATCTCACCCAAATTCTTCCAAAGATTCTTCGAAGTGGGTTCTCCATTGACATTTGTAAAAATTGAATATGCAAGACATGGTCTAATGAGACTTTTAGATTTTCTATCAAGTACATCATATTTTGTAGTCAAAGTTGGATTTATAGGCCTCTAGACATTTTCATCCACTACATCCCATAGATCCTGATCAATCAATAGATCTTCCATCTTTAGCTTCCACATTTCAAAGTTCGTATCAAAACAATTTTCATCTCAATCCTCCCAGATGTGGTCCCCATTCAGAAAAGATATATGCAACAAGATCACCAAATATCCTCTACACAAGCTCCCACCCAAACCTTGATTAGCTCAAAAAACCCAACAACCCACAATTGAAACCAAAGGTGATCAAGCTCTGATACGAATTGTAAGGAAATTAGAGTAACGAAAATAATTTCCTATGCCAATCTTGAGAAGAGATATTATGCAAAAATGTAAAACTGATCTAATAGTTACAGAAAAACTAGAAGCACATTCATAACATAAAATAAATAGTGAACACAAGATATACATGTGGAAAACCCTTTCGGGTGAAAAACCCCACACTCCAAATCCTGCTCAATGTATTTCAAATCCAACAACAAGATTACATAAACTTGCAGAGCAAGTCTTTTACAAGAGTATCAATAGTAAACAACTCTAGAAGAATTTTGGCATGAATTCAACAACATAACAGCTCCTGCAAACTCAACTCACACCCCTCAAAAATGACTATATTAAAGTACCAATATATACTATTACATTGCATATGAGAACCTTCTAGAGATAAAGAATTTATTTTTAGAAACATCCAATAAAATCTCATAGAAAACTTATCTCTATCTCCATATAAAAGATACTTCTCAAAATAACCGATTTTCACCTATCACAAAAACTTTTGTTCTTGGCTTGATTTATTTTTATTTCCATGCAAGGTTGAGACACTTTTTTTTTTCTTTTTGTTTTTAAAATTCTTTATTTCTAACAAATTTGAGAAGTCACACAACAATATGATAGAATGGGTGGAAAAATAGAGATTAAGAGAATGTTGAGGTCGTGTCTTGTAAGAGGCAGTAAAGATTAAAATAAATATGGATAAAAGAAGGAATTCATGAGCAGACCATGCTAGTAGAGAGGCATAGAAATTTGACCCCAAAAAAAAATCAACTATAACGGACACAAGAAGTTGCAAGATGTTCAATTGAAAAGCCATCGATGAGAAGGAAAGTCATGCCACATCTGGAGGTGAAGAATTTGGGACTTGAAAAGAAAATTTAAATTAATCCTAGAAATTTTTAAATAGTATCTTGTCTATAAACAATGAAGCAATTATATTATGTTAATGAGATTGGAATTGCAAATAGAATTGATTTTATTACACAAATGAAATTGTTGATTTACTGTTTATTGACTACGAAATTTTTAAAATTTTAGATTTTGCAAATTTGGGTTGGATTGCAGAGAGTTGTTCTTTTTCTTGTCTACATTAGGTTTATACCAAGAAACTATGTGAATATTGATGAACCAATTATTTAGATAGCATTACATTTTATTGGTCAGCTTATGTTAATTATATATATTTATATTTATTTTTTAAAGGAAAGATTCAGCACATTAATGTTTTATGTAGTATTCACAAAAAAATGCATATGTTTCTAATGATGCACATAAATTTACCAAGAAAATTATTTTCTTCCAATAAAGGAAAGGTTAACTATGAAAATTAATGCACTTAGTAAATATTTTCCAACATTTTATTAAAAATTTAGGGGCCTTTCATTATATGTATCACTAGTCATATTATAATTATATGAAGAATAGAAGTTTCATAGTAACTTAATAAAATACACACAAATAAAAGTATAATTATATTTTAAAGGTTGAGAAGTATGTTATTTATTTTATCATATATATGACAATTTAGGAATACTTATTTGAAGTGATGAAATTTATATAGTCACGAAAATTCTCATATAATTTTATTTTTATTTTCCAAAATTTGTTTCTATGTAAATATTTTAAAAATGACATAAATTTATATGCATTGTGTTCATTCCTCTATCCTTCACTTATTCCTCTTTATTTATATCTAGATACATATTTAATCATATCTTATCCATTTATTTACATATTCTCATACATCTAAAATTTATTGTGTCATATATATGTGGACATTTATATCTTAAATAGGCATTGCCACTAGTTTTTTTTATCTTGGCTTAATTCTATGGGTGTGAATTGATTATGTATCCACAAACTTAACTCTTAAAATTTCAAAAATGAAATTTAAATTTGGCCAACTATTATCCATTTCACTAGTCATTATGAATCAACTAAAGAAATATAAAAAATGCTTGAACAAAACCTTACAATATCTAACTCTCCTCCAAGACTTTTGAAAAACCCTAGACAAAGCCAAGAGGACTTGGTAGGGAATTTGGAAAAAAAAACTTCAAATTACATAATTAGTTTACAAATTGAAGGCTTGAACATCAAATCCCCATCACAAAAAACTTGCTTCATCATTAGAAGTAATGATTACTAATGTTGACACAATGACAAGTCAAATAAATCAATGGTAAAGCTATCAAGATTCATGTTGTGAATTTTATATGACAAAATTATCCTATGATGAAGTGAAAAAGAAAGACAACAAAGAAAAAATATGTGCTCTTTGTATAGTTCCTAGAACCAATGAACCCCTTTATTGTGACTTCGAGGAGATTTCTAATACATTGGTGCAAGCATGATGAGATAAAAATTATTTTTTGGGATAGATGGTGGATGGTCTTTGACTAACCTCCATGTAATAATCATGTAGTATCATTATATTTGTTGGGATAACCACTTTTTAGTTTCTTCTTCATAAAATTCCAAAATATTTTAATATAAGGGAGTTTCAGGGTAGAGGTGGAGGCTCTTCCCAAGATAGATCAAGAGCTCATTAGGTAGGAAACTGTAAACAACAAAGACCACTATCAGAAAAAATATTTATCATGTGATGGTTCCATTAGTCATCAAGGAGACTATGGAGATGCAAACTCTCCATGCAATTTATATCCTAATAGACACACTTATAAAGCATCACACACAAATATCCTAGCCTTTTGCTTTAGCAGATGATCTAGCAACCCAACCATCTAGTTCTAGTGCTCCTCACTCTCACCTATGCTTGAACTAGTGTAATCTATGATTTGGAAGAGATAGTGATGTGGAGGATGTAGAGGGTGGAACCTACCATGGGTGAACTCATTATCATTTTAGATGTTTTGGGAGTATAGAGAGTGATTGAGGTGCTAAATTAGATAATATGGTGATGAATCATGAGATTCTAGATGATGTGTATCCTAGTGACATACATGTATTTTGATAATAATTTATAACATTTTATATATTATACATAAAATTTGTAAATATAAATAGATTTTTAATTATACAATTGAATTAAACTAATACAAATATTATACATTTTAGGGTGTAATGTCATAGGGTGGTATGACATCGATATTCCCTCCAACAAGTCGTATAGTAACATTTATATCAAAGGTAAAAATATATATCAAAATAAAATAATAATTTATATTCAAAATAATTTTTAATATTTAAAAATATCAATGTCAAATCCACCTTCAGGGTTAGCAATGTGGAATATTCTACTCTCATGTAGAAAAATCATCTTACCTCATCTAACTTGGGAGGTAAATGATGGTAATGAAGCTCTATTCTGGAAGGATTCATGGAATGGGTATACACCCCTTCAAAACTTGCATAATTTTGAGAATATCGCAAATCAATTTTCCCAAAGGTGGGGTCCAAAGGTCAAATACTATGTTCATCATGTGGATCCATTAACGGGTAAAGTTAAATCACTACAACAAATCCTTGTGATTTGCTCCATTTTTTGCTCTATTTTTTGCTTCCACCCACTCTTTTAATGTATTTTTTGCAAAAAAATTTAAAACATTAGCGCTATTTATGGCATTTATTTGCGTCAAACAGGACAAGTCAGCGCTAATTTTGGTGCTCCTTTGGGCTGTAGCACCACCTTTAGTGTTGATATTGGCTTCGAATGTGGTGCCACCATTAGCGCCACATTTGGCTATGAGTTTAGCTTCGATTTTAGCATCACTTTTTAGCTCCGACTTTAGCTTTGAGTTTAGCTTTGGATTTAGCGCCAGTTTTGGACACCCCTAAGTCGAAGAGACTTATTTATATATCTCGTCGATGATGTGAAATAGTGAAATGTCAACAAGATATGGGTATATCAAGGAGAGAATCACTTATGTCACATCGACAAGGTATATCTACAAGTGCTTGGTGAAACACAAATCTTGGATATAACGAAGTAATGTCGATGAGACATTGAGAAATTGGTAACACATAAGATTTTCTCATCGACACTCCCCAAGTAATGATCAAAATCATACACCGCTATACCACTGGCAATGTGAGCAACATATGCGGTAGAGCAGTATACACCGCAACCCCACAAAAAGAAGCCTTGAGCAAGGGGGTAGTGTGGTAAATAGCAGAAGAGAAGGGAAAAACACCACCATACTGCAATGATAATCACAAGTCTCCCTGACATGGAAAAGCTACACTGATATATAAAGAAATACCACCAAAGGAAAATATTGATGAGACTGTGGCATATCAGCCAGAGATATTAACTTGTATCATCAACATCGGAAACCATTATTAGAGGAACATAAGATCTAATGTCGATGATACATTGAGATATCGATTTAAGACAAATAAGATTGTCTCATCGACAATCTTCAAGTAATGATCAAAAGCATACACCGCTATATCATCGAGAAGGTGAGCAACATATGCGGTAGAGTGGTATACACTGCAGCCCCACAGCAAGAAGCCTTGAGCAAGGTGGTAGTGCAGTAAACAACAGAAGGGAAAGACAGAACACTGCCATAGCCCAGCGGGTATAATAAGAGATGGTGATAGTATGGTAATCATGGAATCATTACAATTTATAGCACTAAATGCAGTAAATCATGTCAGTCACAATCCATTTGAATAAATCATTTGAATATAGCCTACCAAAATACTCTAAAACTCTAATAAACATACTCTAAATTTTTTGTCAAAATCTTATTTTTAGGCATAGCCCGCCAGAATGGAGTTTTCATTTTAATAAACATACAATAAAACCTTTGTTGAAACCTTATTTTTTAGGTGTAGCCTACCAAAATGGAGAAGTGTTTTAGTAAAGAATGACAAAGAATGGTAAGGAGATGTGTGTGATAGGAGGCATAGGATTCATTGTTGTTTATATCATTCCTACTATGATTAACAAGGGTTACAATGTTTGCGCTATTGTTTGTAATCTAGGTATTTAATTGACATATGTTTGCATAATTTCAAATTCCTTCAGATGATTTTGAAGTATCATTGTATCCTACATGAGGTTTAGGATGACTTATTTTAATTTATAAAAATTAATTAGATGCTTTTGAAGTATCAATGTGTCCTATATAGGGTTTAGAATAATTTCTTTTAATTTAAAATAAATAAATAAATGATGTATTTTCCTGTGTTTAAATAATGTGGAGATCTCCTAAATCTTCCCTAGCACACTGTCCTCTTTCGCATTGTGTTCATTACTCTAGCTGCTAGGGTTTTGCATTTGACATCTTTAATATCTTCATGATAGTGGCTTTTAAATAGATCTCAATCTTTTCTTTAATCTTTATCATGGTAACCCTTGAGTTCCATAATCCATCTTCAATCTCTTCTAAGAACGTTATCTTAACCTAGACTACATAGTATGCATATAAAGCAACTCCTTCATACATACCATTGTTCCAAATCACCACTCACCGCCTTCCTTAAAATGATGCCTCCATAAGTACAATAGCATGTTTTAAAATCATGGTTGCTAGTGATTAACCATTAATGTCACTACTTTCATCAAGATGCAATGAGGTTTTTGTCTTCAAACTTAAGGCATTATGCAAGATAACATTTAGAATTATTTGTTGTGTACAATATGATTTTCTTGCACATTTATTGCTTTGCTAACTTCCTTTAAGACTGGATATTGCATCATCAGCTGCAATCTCAAACAACTCACTCACAGTCACTTGAAGATTCCTTTCATGAGCATCCTTGTATAAAACCAAACTATGCCCTATAGACTACCTACTTACTTACTAATATAGGGGACTCATTGTTTCATGGTATTTTAAGTTTTATTTAGAAGGGTTTAATATGTGGCATTTGTATGTATAGGAAGAATAGATTGTGATGCAACGTTCAGGTATGGACAGTTCAGGAAAAATTGGATTGTTATCGACGTCATAACCAAGTTGGATTGTACCTTGAGCCAGTCTAAAACACTTACGGGTGTTTTCACTCGGGAGTAGAACCTGAGTGTAGGAATTTCCAAATATTCGATAGAGGAAGTTCCTACATTCTAAAGATAAAATCATAAATTTTCTTATCTAGTTTCTAATCTAACCTGATTTCTTTAATATCCAATAGAGAAAGTTTGTACATTCTAAGATAAAATCATAAATCTCCTTATGTTTGTACAATCGCTCATTTGAATTTTTTCTTAACAGTTTTAGGGCCATGTCCACATACATATCTTCTTTTTTGCTAGTTGAATGCTTAGGCTCTGCATTTGCTCAAATCTCCATCTAAAATAATCAACAACATACATTAATTTATGATTGTAACTTGAGCCGGTGTGAAACACTTCTGTGTGTTTTCACTCCGAAGCAGAAATTGTGTGTAGGAATTTCCAAATATCTGACAAAGGAAGTTCCTACATTCTAAAGATATATTCTATGAAACATTCTTTATTTTCTATGAAACAATGTATATATTCTTGTACTTGTAAGTATTCTTTTACTGTTATGTCTATTAAAGAAAACTGAGTTTGAATAAAAAATGCTTCACCCTTTTTTGTAAGTGAGTATGTAAATTATTGTTTAAGGACAAATCTTACAGTGTTTACATTTTCATTTTACTAGTTTCAAATCTTCATTTTCTATGTATATAAAATTGTATGTGCTCTTTATCTCTAATGACATAAAACAGTAATGTCATTAGAATCAAGGTTTACAATTTCAGCACCATCATTGTCCACACTTTTCATATCCTTTTCACTTTTAAGTTTTAAGTACAATGTAATGCCTCGTCATAATAACCTAACGAATGTTGCAAGTGTGTATAAAAGTGTAATAATTTTTTTTTTAAAGTTTAATTATTAAATTAATTAGTTGCATACATTCATTAAGCTATACGACGTTACACTACTTGAGTTTCCATAAGTGACTTAAGTATTTCACATTGAACATATTAATTTATAACATAAAGATGAACATTGCATTTCATATAAAACTCCAATCAAGATACATAAAGTACAAATTTGTTTCATTCCTTGCATTTGATAAAATATACAATACTCATCCATCTGATGAGGCAGTTCAATAATAATTACATTTTACAAGTGTTCACCTCATATACAATTGAGGAATGTTTTACAATACAAATTTTACAATAATACAATAAGGAGATTACAACTATATCCAAGTGCGAGCTCTCCATCCATGAAGCTCTCGATGCCATGATCAAACTGGAGACCCAACGGAGTAAGGTGCACGTTCCACCCAACCATGTGGTACCCGTAGGTCCACCCCCCATGCTAGGAGATAGTAATAAGGTTACCTAGACCCAATCTACTAACCCTAGACATAAGTACATAACAAATTAATGGTTACATTACTTCCATATTTTGACAATTGATTATATCACAAACACAAGGTTAACTGTTACTTTAGGTGGAGTGTCATCACAATATCGCAAAGGTTACCCTAGTGTTTCTTCTTAGGTTCCAGCCCCCAACCTTGGGTTACCCTGGTAACCTCTTATGAAACCCAGCCCCTATTGCATACTATTATGGAATTGAATGTCTTTTGAAGAAACAAGACACTGATTTGCCATTCCAAGCCTTCTCATCTTATTGTAATACCCTCTCTACACTTCATCTTGATCATGAAGCTGTATGTGATTTGGTCTCTCCTTTAGAGATAATTGTTTGATAGCGTGTTGTGAATAATATGATAATATGAATAAATAAATATAATAAACTAAAATAAATATTTATTGTTATGGTGGTGCATAATTTTTGGAAAAAGGAATCATATATATATATATATATCTCAATATTTGTAGTGGTTAAGGTAACAATGATGTTGCTAATGAGGTTCTCACAAATACTACCCCAAGTCAGAAGTCTCCCAAGGAGAGAGAAATCATATTTCCTTAAATTTAGAGGTTTTAAAGTATTTTTCAAAATCTAACCCCTTGACAACTTGAAGAAGGCTTGGGGGAGAAACATTAAATTGCTAAAGGTTTTGGCATTGTAGCTAACAACTATAACCCACCCTTCCTCCCTTTTAATAGGATATTGTGAGCCAAAGTTGGGTTGTGTGAAAGATCTAGGGTGAGGAGAAGCCAAAGGGCAGTCTCAAATCTTATGTTTGGAAGATTGACAATTACGATAAGTGTTCAAAAAAATTTAGTAAAGAACACATTGTGCATTTCATTTGTCCAATCTAGATATCCATGGTCTCCTTTAAATTTTTGGAGAGGTTTACCTCAACATATAATAGTCACTAAAGATGAGTTGAATAAAACCTTTTTGGTTCAACGTAAACCATAAGCCCTAAAGAAGTTATTTCGCCTCTATCAAGATAAAAATTTCTAACTATCAACATGTATTATCAAATTTAAGAATGGGAAGAAAAGCACCCAAGGGACTTTCAAGGGATGTAGTTCATGAAATACCTTATAGTCAAACTTTTGGAGTCATTTGAGTGAGGATATCATTGTTAATCGTCATTCATCTTTTAACACCAAATGGCAACAACTATAGAATTATGAAAAGATGAAGACATTCAAAAGAAATGATAAATTTCTACATGTGTGACAACTTAACAAATACTGAAATAAATATATTAAAAATAAAAAAATAAAAAAATAGATGCTGGCAAGGTGCGTGTATCGCCACATGGGTGTACCACTCTCTCTATTTTTTTTTCACATGCCATGCACACTAATTATAGAAAACACTCCTTGTAACTGCTTCATCATGGAGTGAGTGACGTTTTATTGGTTAGGGACTCTGCATGCTGAGGAAAAAATGCTTCTTTTAATTAATGATGGATTTGCATGTGAAATGAGAGGGGAGAGTTTTCAGGTATAGCAAAGAATTTAGGGAATTGTTATAGTCTATCTGGATGTGTGAGCACGTTTAGAGGGGGCTCAACTGGTTGTAACGAATCTTCTATTTTTGCATGTCGGTTACAACATAAAGAAAAAGGGCCTTTTGGTGCGGGGGAGAATACTCCGCTTCTAATCCCTATCATGTCATTTTGGTATTGTTTTCAGGGGATTCTTATCCATTCTTCTCTGAGTTGTTATATTTTTTTGCCTGGTTTTGCTTTCGGAAGGTAGAAGGTCAATTCCCTGTTATCGAACACATCAATATCATTTTTTGTTTTTGAAGATTGCGGATTTTAGAGTAGTGGTCGATATGCGTTGAGCATACTTTCTTTCAGTGTGGTGGCATGATGCTATTTCCTTGAGCTGTGGTTATTGTCTGAGGTCGTGGGAATGGCACAAGGCATGAGATAACTTGTTGGGCATGTGAATCTAGCTGATGCGATTTCATGAAAATAGGCGCTTGAGATGCTAATTACTGACCCTTTTCCCACTGTCGCTTGGTTCATGCTGGGCATGGAACTTAACAAGTTTTCACCATATACTTCCTCTCAAAGATTGCATCTATATTACTTCACTTCCTATCTCTCTTTGTATGAATTTGAAAGCAGATTCATGGAGTCAGATTCAGCCGATAGAACTCAAAGAAATACCAACACTCAGCCCAACATAATAACTCTGAAAACAAGGAGCGAGGTAAACATTAGATGATGGATACCACTGGAAGAAATATGGTCATAAACAAATTAAAAAAAAATAGCCATTACCGGAGGCATTATTTTAAATGTAGAGTAAGAGGATGTGGGGTGAAGAAGAAAACCCAGCGGTTTGAAGATGACCCTGAGTTGGTTCTGACAACATACGAAGGGAGTCATAACCATCCATCTCATAAATATTTACTCTCCTCTTCTACGTAATTCATATGAATTGCAAAGTTAGTTCCTTGCAGCTGAAGCTCCTGCAAATACGTTGGAATAGATAACTCTGTCTGTGATTTACTGAGGTGAATAGACAATTGGAGGGAAGGTCTGGTGCTACCAGCCACGTGGAAGGAAATCAAAGAGGTTTGGATGCACCTGAAAAGTCATCCCATTCACAAGTTTCTTTTTACTTTGGCCGAGGTCACCGAAAGAGGAGCATAAATTTCTAGGTATGCATTGATTTAGGACTTGAAAGTTTTGGGAAGCTACCTACCCTGCTAGTTTATGTTGATTAGACTCAAAATTATTAAACTCTTTTCCGAGATCATCGTCAACCTGTTACAGTTGCAACACTTGAACATGATAGGATGTATAGATTTAAATAATTATAGATTTAAATAATTTCTCTGATTTCTTTGTCTTCATGTCTCAGCTATGAGCTTGAACATGTTAGGAAGTTTTAATGTTTAAATAATCTGCTTGATTCTACTGACAGTCTATCGCAGTTGCAGCACTTGAAAATAATTATTAATCTGCTGACAGTCTATCGCAGTTGCAGCACTTGAAAATAATTATTAAAATGCAAGTAGATGGCGATACTTTCAAATTCCAATATTCACTTTCTAATATACTTGGCAATCTGTCACAGTTACAACATTTAGAGTTGAGGCAGTGTATAGAATTAAATAGCCTCCCTGAAACATTTAGTAACCTGTCACAGCTACCGCACTCTAACATGGTAGGCTGTATAGTTTTAAAATAACTTTTGTATGATTCCTTTAGTAGTTTGTCACAACTGCAATGTTTGGAAATAGAAGGGAGTGGATGATAAACAAGCTCTTTGACTCCTTCAGCGATCTGTCCCAGTGGTAGCACTTGAACGTGGTAGGGTGTATAGAGTTAAATAACTTCCCTGTCACATAGAAGTTTCCTACTGATGCTACGCTGGAACATAAAGTCTGTAGAGGTTTAAACTTCCTTTTTGATTCCATTGGTAACTTGTCGCATCCGCAACACTTGAAAATAGAATGTTGTAGAGGTTTAGATAATCTCTCTAATTCCGCTGTTAATCTATCTTTGCCACAGCACTTGACCATTACATTGAAATCAGTGTCTCAGTGCTTAAAATTCTATGATGGTTTGGTCATTGAGATTCCATTTTAGAGCAATGAAGAGTCTAAAAATTGAATCTGTCCTTAGAATCTTACAACTGTATGTTAGACTGAGGTATAATGGTTGGGACCTAGGTTGAGATTAAATGGAGTCTTGGGAGTTGTATAGTTTTTCTTTTATATATAGTATCGAAATATAGAAATTAAAAATAATAGTTAATTAAATGAGTAATTCTGAAAGAATAAATAGATGAACATTTCTTATATAGATACTTATAGTTGTATGTTATTAATATTTTAGTGATTGCTTCAATATTTAGAAGTTTATAATGTAAATAGCATTATGTTGAAATTGGGAAGTAGTTAATCTTTGGATAGCTGATTGAAGATACAAACTAATGATTGAACAAAATAGTTAAGTCGAGAGATTATTTTGAATGTGAAGTATTTTTCTTTGTGGTTATTATGCTTGACTAAATGTGTTAGTTATGTGAATGATTTTCTTTTGATTATCGTGGTTGAGTTGGCAATGCGTTCTTTTTGGGTTAATGCTTAATGGGGAGAGTCCTTTGTGTCAAATGGTTACTGTGAAAATTGTGAATTCGTCATTGAATTTGTATCGAGATGAATGTATAAATTTTGATTACCTCATTGTGATGTTATCACTCATTTCTATATTTGGCAACTCATAAAGAGTGGAGTGAAAATAGTTCTTTGATATCTTGCTATCGTAGTCATTCCTTACATTTTGAGAGTCTTCCAGAGATTAGAGGGGATATGGTTTTTTTTTTAACTTGCAAGGGTTGGTATGGGGGTCGGTGACCTGGGAGGATTCATCTTGGGTAACCCATACTGAGGTTGAAGTATTTATTTGAGTTTAATGTTGATTCACCTGAAAGCAGGTGGTTAAATGATTTTGTCTAGTACTCGATGTTATGGGTTTAGCCTTGCACTTGAAATTAGTTTCATTATGAAGATTTTGAGTAGGATGATGTATGTCTTGCTTAATGCAATTTAACTTGTGACTTTATATGTTGTGCATGGGGCTTACCCTAATAGTGTCTTTTGAGTTTTGTTGTTCATAAGGGGAGTGGCTTTCAATGGGGGCCGAGACCCAGAAGTGGTCTCAGGGTAACTCATTGGAAGTTTGTTAATCAAGTGAAAATGATAATAATTATTTAGGGGTTTTGGATAGAATCACACATAAATAGGATATAAGTGAATGCCTCACTCACGACTCAAGTGCTTGTATGGACTTGAGATGAGTTGAGAAGGCCTAGAATGGAAAAATCATTGTCTTGTCCTTATGAAAGATAATCGATGCTGCTTTGGATTGCATGTGGGGCCAGGTTTCATAAGAGGTCACCAGGGTAACCCAAGTTGGGGGCCGGGACCTAGGAAGATTCGCCAGGGTAACCCATGCAACATTGCGATGACACTCTTCCTTTAACAACCATCTATGCTTTATTTCTCTCTATGTTATTTTTGAGTCTCTGGAAGCACATGTTGGCATTTATATGTTGATGCTTTATTGGTTATTCCTTATGTTGGGCACATCTTGTGTTGGTTCTATCTTGTGTTACGATTTCCTTATGTTATTGTGGATCTTGTCGTGAAGTCTTGTATCCTTGTTTTCTATGATGGTATAGTTGGGGTTCCTTCTTGTCATCTCTTAGCACAGGGGGTGGGCCTTTGGGTCCACATGGTTGGGTGGAACGTGCTATGCACCCCATTGGGTCCCCAATCATCAATTGAGAAGTGCGAAATTGTACCTTGCAGTGACTCCTGAGTTGATCCAGAATTGAATCCAGTATTGCAGTTTTGTACTCCATCATTTCAAAAGTAACATTTCATTTTATTGTATTTTCCCCATTCAAGTTGGGAAACGACATTGTATTATTGTAACACTTGATTAATGTGTTAACCATGTTCATGTTAACTTAAAATTACTGGTGTATACTACCTTTCATGTGATGTAATAATGTTGTTGTGAAAAGTAATGCAGTCTTGTTAACCCGAGGGATTTGTTATATGTAGTTCATGTTTAGTTTCATATCATGTGATATATGTTTATTATGATGTATGTTAATACTTAAAAAAATATGATTCCGTAAATGCTAGATGTAATGTATCCTTTAGGGTTGCTTGGCAGAGCATTACACTTATACTCAAGACTGAAGTAGCTCAAGAGTCATAAGCGAGGCATAAGCATCTCGTTAAGAGTTTTAATATAACTATTGTGTCATTTAATTATCACTGACTTACTAACTATTTGTAAGTTACCCTGACACCACTTTGTGTGTCGGCCCTTACAAATAGCCACTCCCCTAAACATAACAAAGGAATCTATGTTTTCTGACTAAGGTTTACAAGGTGTACATAGAACCAATTCAATATAAAGGACTAAACGTGTTATAACAAACATCAAATAATTGATTCTAAAATAGGTGTCAAGCCATCATACAAATCCATGTACACATCCCTAGTTAACACAAGAACTCAACTTAAATAATCACAATCCCCATTTAACAATAGGTCTGGAAGACTTAAACAATCACGACATCCCCAATTTGCCTAATAGAAAACACAATTAAAACAAATCAACGGAAATAACGTCTATTATTCGGATTTACTAAATCCACTTGCATCAGTTTATTAATCACATGAATATAAATCAACTTAATAAAAGATCTATTTAAAAATAAATAAAAGTAATTGTTCTATTTATTCTATTCTTTCGATTTTCTCAATTTCACATAAAAGTACATTATATGTCTTCTCAATCATAAATTTCTCATGCGATAAAAATAAACAACATTATTTTTCTAAAATCTAATACATTACAATTCTTTCAAATATTTATATAAATTAATATATATTAATTCCAACAAAATATATTCATATACACATATATATATAAATATATATATATATAAATACATACATACATATACATATATATATATATTCCAATATAATATAAATCCATTTAAATAACAATTTCGAACTTTTAATATATAACATATATAATAAAATAAATCGCATTTAAAAAAAAAAACTTTTAATAATTTAAATATTGTTTTTGATACGCAGCCGAGCCGTGCACCTACCACAATGGGTTGGGCGCAGCCCTTCCAGGGCTACGCCCAGCAGCCGTAGAGGCTGTTGTGCATAGCCATGGAGGTTGCGCCTTCAAGCAAAGGCTGGGGAGGGTTTTGGCCCTCCCCTATACTTTTAATAATTTTTTTTTTGTTTAAAAAATCATTCAACATTCATCGTACGGCGAGCACGGAAATCAAAACTTTAATTTTTCTTTTTAAGAAAATACTTATGACGAAATTCGCTTGTACGAAAATTTTTCAATAAACAAAACTCAAATATATAAAATAAATACAACATTTCTACAATCCAATTTATATATGAAAATTTATATATATATATAAATATATATAAATTTTAACAGAGTTTTTATATGGGAATTTTTAGTAATTTCCTACATAATTAAGTTGAAATAAATTATCAACAACAGAGTTTAAATGGGGAAATAGGAAAATTGTATAAAACTAATTAAATAGGTTTTCAAAAGAAGTTATGCACTACAATTCCAAATTTAAATTTTAATTACCCTAGAGGTTTCAATCTTTTCTACAATACAGAGGTTTTCTGAAATCAACAAATCCTCTCAATGGAAAGACTGTAAACAATTTTCCCAAAAAAAATACAAGGATTCCAATTGAATGATATTTTCTTTCACAAAGATTCTTTTCAATAATAACAAATTGATACCACAAGAAAAATACCTGATTTCCCAAAGCTTTTGAAGACAATCTGGAGATGAAATCCTCTATTGTTGCCTGTAGCCTTCCTATTTCTTCCTGTACAACAAATTCCAATCCAAAAAGATACAAACAAAAGATTTTCCACAAATATATAGTAATTCCAAATAGCACAAAACAAAGAATTTTTTTTTGCAAAGCTCTGATAATTTTTCCCATGAGGAATATTGAATATCCTCTCTGCAATCCCAGATCCACAATAAACTCCGTAAACAAATTTCTTCAACAATAAACAATTATTGCACTCACACACATGTCGAGAAGTGGTTGCAAAATATCTTCTCCACCACTTCTCAGCAATCCTCCAATTTCAATTTTTGCATGTATTTAATTATTTTATTTTATTTAAATATACAACCAATATTTAAATCACATGCATTTATTTTTTTTAATTTTCTAATTTTCAAATAAAACTATTTACACACTTAATAATTTAATTTAATTAATTTATTTATTTATTTAATTAAATGAGTTTAATCTTTTAAAATCAAACCATTTAACCAAATAAGCTAATTAATAAATTAAATAACATACAACTATTTTCTTTCAATATTTAAAAATTAATTTAAATAACAATAATTTAAAACACTATAAACTCTCATTAAAAATTAACCAAATTTACCTTTCAAACAATTTATCCAAACAGAAGAATACAAAACAACCTAGACTCAGACTGAAACTGACAATGTACAATGCACGGGTTATAGACTAAACTAGGGTGAACCAAACTACTATCTCCCGATCAATGTATCCATTGAGTTTTGACACGCTCAGACCTGAGTACCCAGGTGGAGTCGGTGTCATGTACCTGCAATTCTTACAACCAAGCAAATAACGTGCATATATATATAGATAAATAAAGCATTAAACAAACACACCGTGTGGAAAAAATCACGAATATCATAAGGCACTCGCAAGTGAGAGATATGATTCCATTCTCCACACCAATACACATCACATCAGACTGACGAATAAATTAACAGTTAGTCCATCATAAACATATACATAACATTATTCAACTAAAAATAAACATCTACACTATCTCAAAGCATAACAGAAAATAGTAATCACCATACAATGTATCATCATGTCACAGAGTAAATCCACTATCACTCAAAACTAGCGATCAAAATATCCAAAGAACATATCATAGTCTAACAGTGTGAAAACATAACAGCAGAAAGCATAAGCACAAATGGAGGGGTACTACATCCTCCCCCCTAGGATCAGGCTTGCTCCTGAAAGCCTGCGAACAAATAGGGATAAAGTTCCCTCATACGTGTCACATCCTCCGAAGTAGCAGAAGCCTCATGGCTAGGATCCCATTGGACCCTCACCTGATCAACGTCTCAACCCCTGAGACTGAGCATCCAGTGTTGTAGAATGGCCACAGGCTCCAAAGCCAGCTACCCGTACTCTACCTGTAATGCATTCCAATCAAGTAGATGAGATATGTCAGGATGATAAGGTCTAAGAATTGATACATGAAAAACATCATGAATACAAGACAAACTGGGTGGTAAGGCGAGTCGATACGCCATGGGACCAATTCTCTCTAAGATCTCAAATGGTCCAACAAAACGAGGTGCAAGCTTAGAGCCTTTTCCATAACGGATTGGACTCTTTCATAGTCACACTCGAAGAAACACTCTATCATCAATAGCAAACTGTCGGTCTATCCTATGCACATTGGCATATTTCTTTTGCCTATCCTGAGCTGCTATTAGATGTTCTCTAATATGGTCAACCTGTTGCTCCATATCATGAAGCATCTCAGGTCCAAGTAACACTCTATCCTCTACTCAATCCCAACTTAAAGGAGTTCGACAAGGACAACCATATAATGCCTGAAATGGTGGCATACCTATGGAACTCTGATATCTGTTGTTGTAAGCGAATTCTACTAAGTACAGATAATCCTCCCAACGAGACTGTTGGTCCATTACGTACATCCTAAGCATATCCTCTAATATTTGGTTAACTCTTTTAGTTTGCCCATCGGTTTGAGGATGATATGCTGAACTAAAGTTCAACTAGGTACCTAAAGCATGTTGTAACGAAGTCCATAGGGCTGAAGTAAATACAGGATCTCTATCTGATATAATCCTATGAGGAATCCCACGTAATCTAACGATGTCCTCCATAAATATCCTAGCTACGAATGAAGCATTATATGATGAACGTACTAGAGAGAAGTGAGCTACTTTAGTCAAACGGTCAACAGTTACCATACTGGCATCATGTCGACGTGATGACGTAGGGAACCCAACAATAAAGTCAACGGATATAATATCCCATTTCCATTCTGGAATGAGATGTGGCTGCAATAATCCAGCAGGATGTTGATGCTCAGCTTTGACTTGCTGGCATTCAAGACATCTCGATACATAGTCAGCAATATCACGTTTCATACCAGGCCAGAAATACAATTGCCGAAGATTGGCATGCATTTTCTTGACACTTGGATGAGCTGAGTATGGAGCTCGATGAGCTTCAGTCATAATTAATGTGCGAAGACCTTCGAAATGAGGTACATAAATATGACCTAAATGTCGTAATATACCATCCAATTCTAGGACATACCCTGCAAATTGACCTTCTAAAGTTCTACCAGATTCAATCTCCGACCTCACTTCTTGATACAATCTATCAGTAGGAAGTGCAGCTACTATTTTCCCTCTCAAATCTACTTCAAGAGTAGTAGCAGAGATCTCATGTCGACATCGGCTAAGAGCGTCAGCCACTATGTTCTCTTTGCCTTGAACATATTTTACTTCAAAATCATACTCACACAAGAACTCCATCCACCGTCTTTTCCTAGCATTCAAGTTAGGTTGCGTAAAGATGTATTGCAAACTACGGTGATCAGTATGAAGTTTGAAATGATGACCTAATAGAAAATGCCTCCATCGAACTAATGCATGCACTACTGTAGCTAGTTCTAGGTCATGAGTAGGATAATTTAATTCATGATCCTTGAGTTTGCGAGACTCATAAGCAACCACACACCCATCTTGCATCAAAACTACTCCCAAACCCTTTAAGGATGCATCCACACATACTACGAAATCCTTAGTAGGATCAGAAAAAATCAGTATAGGCGCATTAGTCAACTTTTCTTTAAGAGTCTGAAAAGCCAACTGACACTGCTCTGTCCAAACAAACTTCTTCCCTTTTCTTTGTAGAGAAGTAATAGGATGACCGATTCTAGAAAATCCCTCTACAAAATGTCTATAGTAGCCAGCTAGACCCATAAAACTACGAACTTCACTTACATTAGTAGGCATGGGCCAATCTACAATAGCTTAAATCTTTGAAGGATCCACAGCAATACCTTTTCCAGATATCACATGTCCAAGGTATTTTATTTCAATTTGAAAGAAGTCACACTTCTTCAGGTTCGCATACAATTGATTTTCCCTTAAACATTGCAAAACCTTTCTCAAATGTTCTTCATGTTCCTTCATGTTTCTCAAATAAACTAAAATATCATCAAGAAATACCAGGACAAAGTGATCAAGGTATGTACGAAAAACACCATTCATTAAACTCATAAATAATGATGGTGCATTCGTTAACCCAAATGGTACTACTGTAAATTCGTACTGCCCATAATGAGTTCGAAAAGCAGTTTTATGTATGTCTGCTTTGGCTATACGCAATTGATGATAACCAGATTTCAAATCAATTTTAGAGAACACATTAGCTCCCTTAATTTGATCGAATAGATCATCGATTCTAGGCAAAGGATAACAATTCTTAATCGTAACCTTGTTCAATTGACGATAGTCAATACACAATCTAAGAGATTCGTCCTTCTTCTTTACGAAGATGACAGGTGCTCCCCAAGGGGAAACACTTGGATGAATGAATCCCTTTTCCAATAGTTCCTCTAACTGGATTTGAAGTTCCTCTAACTCCTAAGTCGTCATTCTATAAGGAGCTCTAGATATAAGGTCAGCTCCAGGAACTAGGTCAACTCTAAAGTCAACATCCCTCTTCGGTGGCATTCCAAGTATGTCATTGGGAAACACATCTGCAAATTCCCTAAGAATAGAATGATCATCAAGAGATACCTCTCGACTCTCACCTTCTTCTAAATCAGTAACTGTTGTTGCAAACAGTTGACAACCCTGACAAAGACATCTCTTTAATTGCATAGCAGATATCATCCGCAAAGAGATAGGTCTTTGAATACCTACAATTTCCACTTTCACACCTAAATCATTAATGCAACTAACTGTCTTAAGTTGATAGTCAATTACAGCATGATAAGATGCTAGCCAATCCATACCTAAGACTATGTCATATGATCCTAAGGGTGTAACATATAAATCTACTAAGGTAGTTAACGTACCAATTTTAAGTTCACAATTATGTACTAAGTTTTCTACTGCTACTTTCGCCCTAGAGGTGAATTCAAATTGCCACTTACCACCTTGCTTTACCACCACAAGACCACAACAGTCTACCATGGTCGATGAAATAAAGGAGTCAGTGGCTCCAAAATCAAAAAGTATAGATACACTAACACCATGTAACTTACCTGAAGTTTTGACCACCATGTTCTGGTGATCAGCTTGGCAGTCATTAACCGCAACATATAGTGTATGTGATCATCCTACATCACCCACTGTAGGCTTTGAAACTGTAGGTCGAGGCCCAAAACCAGTAGAACCTCTCATCGGACACTGCCTAGCTATGTGTCCCTACTGCCCAAATGAATAACAACCTGTGCTTGTGCCTCTACCGAATCCTCTGCCACCCGAAGGTGCATTGGATTGCTGGAAATTACCCCTACTGATAGTAGACTGAGCACTCTATGCAGGCTGATCCTGCCTATTGTGCTTGTTGCGCCACCAGTTGCGACCCTTTCTTGTTTGAGTACTATTTTGTTGTTGAGGTTGAGGGTTATTGTTCTTTTGAGGTGTTCGTTGTTGTTGTTGCTGCCCACCCTTTGTGGGTGTCTGTTGGTTCCTAGAGGAACCACCTGTCTGTGCCTGTCCACCCCGTGGCCTAAAACCTGCTGCAGGAACACTACCAATCTGCACTCCTATGTGCCCACATAAAGCCATAACAAGGTTCTCCTCCACTATGCGAGCATTCTCCACTGCAACTTCCATAGTCTTTGGCTCAAAGACTCGGACACCACCACTGATGCGGGCATTTAAACCCCTGATCAAATGTTGTACTAGCATAGGCTCATCATTGCCAATACCAGCATACTGCTTGAGTTCATAGAACCTACGTTCATATTGCTCTACAGAAAGAGCCAACTGATGTAGATCATGGAACTCGTCATCCCTATGCTACCTCCAGTGTTCTGACAGGAACGGTGCTCTAAACCTCTCGAGAAACATCTCCCAAGACACAGAACCAATATCCAACTATAGTTTCTACTCCTCTAGGCGCCACCAAGTATAGGCGAATCCTCTTAAGTGCATAATAGCGCATCTGGCATGGGTATTGCTACCGTAAGGGTGCATAGCGAAGCATCTACCAAATCCAATAGCTAGGTTTCAGCCTCTAAGCCACCTCTTGTACCATCAAAGGTAGGAGGGCGTGCCCTCAATAAATCTCTCATGTGACCTACAGTGATAGCATCCTGATGTGCTGTGTCATCTACTCTCCTAGGAGATCTATCTCTCTCCCTAACAACCTCCTACTCATCTACCTGTCTAGGTCCAAGATGAGCTAGGACCTCCTCCAATAGTGGACGTATCTGAGAACCCTCTACTGCTGACTGTTCAGGATTTTGTCCTCATTTCTCTAACCCAACTGTTCTGCCTGATTACTGTGATGAGGACTCGGAGGGGGAGTAACTTGAGGGATTGGCCCTCAGCCTCCACCTCGACCTCTACCACAACCTCTTCCTCCTCACCTAGGCATGTTCCTACACATAACACTAATGAGTCTTCGATACTATTCAACCAACGCTAACAATTGCGACACTACGTACTAGGTGAACCTAATGGGCTTGTGATTACACAGAGTGTCCAGTGTTTGTAACCTAGCTCTGATACCAATCTGTAATGCCCCGTCATAATAACCTAAGGAATGTTGCAAGTGTGTATAAAAGTGTAATAATTTTTTTTTTAAAGTTTAATTATTAAATTAATTAGTTGCATACATTCATTAAGCTATACGACGTTACACTACTTGAGTTTCCATAAGTGACTTAATTATTTCGCATTGCACATATTAATTTATAACATAAAGATAAACATTGCATTTCATATAAAACTCCAATCAAGATACATAAAGTACAATTTTTTTTCATTCATTGCATTTGATAAAATATACAATACTCATCCATCTGATGAGGCAATTCAATAATAATTACATTTTACAAGTGTTCACCTCATATACAATTGAGGGATGTTTTACAATAAAAATTTTACAATAATACAATAAGGAGATTACAATTATATCCAAGTGTGAGCTCTCCATCCATGAAGCTCTCGATGCCATGATCAAACTGGAGACCCAACGGAGTAAGGTGTACGTTCCACCCAACCATGTGGTACCCGTATGTCCACCCCCCGTGCTAGGAGATAGTAATAAGGTTACCTAGACCTAATCTACTAACCCTAGACATAAGTACATGACAAATTAATGGTTACATTGCTTCCAGATTTTGACAATTGATTATATCACAAACACAAGGTTAATTGTTACTTTAGGTGGAGTGTCATCACAATATCACAAAGGTTACCCTGGTGTTTCTTCTTAGGTTCCAGCCCCCAACCTTGGGTTACCCTGGTAACCTCTTACGAAACCCAGCCCCTATTGCATACTATTGTGGAATCGAATGTCTTTTGAAGAAACAAGACACCAATTTGCCATTCCAGGCCTTCTCATCTTATACTCAAGACTGAAGTAGCTCAAGAGTCATAAGCGAGGCATAAGCATCTTGTTAAGAGTTTTAATCTAACTATTGTGTCATTTAATTATCACTGACTTACTAACTATTTGTAAGTTACCCTGACACCACTTTGTGTGTCAGCCCTTACAAATAGCCACTCCCCTAAACATAACAAAGGAATCGATGTTCTCTGACTAAGGTTTACAAGGTTTACGTAGAACCAATTCAATATAAAGGACTAAACGTGTTATAACGAACATCAAATCATTGATTCTAAACTAGGTGTCAAACCATCATACAAAGCCATGTACACATCCCTAGTTAACACAAGAAATCAACTTAAATAATCACAATCCACATTCAACAATAGGTCTGGAAGACTTAAACAATCATGACATTCCCAATTTTCCCAACAGAAAACACAATTAAAACAAATCAAGGGAAATAACATCTATTATTCGGATTTACTAAATCCACTTGCATCAGTTTATTAATCACATGAATATAAATCAACTTAATAAAAGATCTATTTAAAAATAAATAAAAGTAATTGTTCTATTTATTCTATTCTTTCGATTTTCTCAATTTCACATAAAAGTACATTCTATGTCTTCTCAATCATAAATTTCTCATGCGATAAAAATAAACATTATTTTTCTAAAACTTAATACATTACAATTCTTTCAAATATTTATATAAATTAATATATATTAATTCCAACAAAATATATTCATATACACATATATATATATAAATATATATATATATATATAAATACATACATACATATACATATATAGATATATATATATATATATATATATATATATTCCAATATAATATAAATCCATTTAAATAACAATTTTGAACTTTTAATATATAACATATATAATAAAATAAATCGCATTAAAAAAAAAAACTTTTAATAATTTAAATACTATTTTTGATACGCAGCCGAGCCGCTCACCTACCATAGTGGGTTGGGCGCGGCCCTTCCAAGGTTGCGCCCAGCAGCCGTAGAGGCTGCTGTGCACAGCCATGGAGGCTGTGCCTTCAAGCAAAGGCTGGGGAGGGTTTCGGCCCTCCCCTATACTTTTAATAATTTTAAAAAAAAAAAAAATCATTCAACATTCGTCGTACGGCGAGCACGGAAATCAAAACTTTAATTTTTCTTTTTAAGAAAATACTTATGATGAAATTCACCTGTACGGTGATTTTTCAATAAACAAAACTCAAATATATAAAATAAATACAAGATTTCTAAAATCCAATTTATATATGAAAATTTATATAAATATATAAATATATATAAATTTTAACAGAGTTTTTATATAGGAATTTTTAGTAATTTCCTATAGAATTAAGTTGAAATAAATTATCAACAACAGAGTTTAAATGGGGGAATAGGAAAATTGTATAAAACTAATTAAACAGGTTTTCAAAAGAAGTTACACACTACAATTCCAAATTTAAATTTTAATTACCCCAGAGGTTTCAATCTTTTCTACAATACATAGGTTTTCTGAAATCAACAAATCCTCTCAATGGAAAGACACGGTAAACAATTTTCCCAAAAAAAAATATAGGGATTTCAATTGAATGATATTTTCTTTCACAGAAATTCTTTTCAATAATAACAAATTGATACCACAAGAAAAATACCTGATTTCCCAAAGCTTTTGAAGACAATCTGGAGATAAAATCCTCTGTTGTTGCCTGTAGCCTTCCTATTTCTTCCCATACAACAAATTCCAATCCAAAAAGATACAAACAAAAGACTTTCCACAAATATACGATAATTCCAAATAGCACAAAACAAAGAATTTTTTTTTGCAAAGCTCTGATAATTTTTCCCGTGAGGAATATTGAATATCCTCTGTGCAATCCTAGATCCACAATAAACTCCGTAAACAAATTTCCTCAACAATAAACAATTATTGCACTCACACACATGTCGAGAAGTGGTTGCAAAATATCTTCTCCACCACTTCTCGGCAATCCTCCAATTTCAATTTTTGCATGTATTTAATTATTTTATTTTATTTAAATATACAACCAATATTTAAATCACATGCATTTATTTTTTTTAATTTTATAATTTTCAAATAAAACTATTTACACACTTAATAATTTAATTTAATTTATTTATTTATTTATTTAATTAAATGAGTTTAATCTTTTAAAATCAAACCATTTAACCAAATAAGTTAATTAATAAATTATATAACATACAACTATTTTCTTTCAATATTTAAAAATTAATTTAAATAACAATAATTTAAAACACTATAAACTATTATTAAAAATTAACCAAATTTACCTTTCAAACAATTTATCCAAACAAAAGAATACAAAACAACCTAGACTCAGATTGAAACTGACAATGTACAATGACTGAGTTATAGACTAAACTAGGGTGAACCAAACTACTATCTCCTGATCAACGTATCTGTTGAGTTTTGACACACTCAGACCTGAGTACCCTGGTGGAGTCGGTGTCATGTACCTGCAATTCCTGCAACCAAGCAAATAATGTGCATATTTATATAGATAAATAAAGCATTAAACAAACACACCGTGCGAAGAAAATCACGGATATCATAGGGCACTCGCAAGCGAGAGGTATGATTCCGTTCTCCACACCAATACACGTCACATCAGACTGACGAATAAATTAACAATTAGTCCATCATAAACATATACATAACATTATTCAACTAAAAATAAACATCTACACTATCTCAAAGCATAACAGAAAATAGTAATCACCATATAATGTATCATCATGTCACAGAGTAAATCCACTATCGCTCAAAACCAGCGATCAAAATATCCAAACAACGTATCATAGTCTAACAGTGTGAAAACATAATAGCAGAAAGCATAAGAACAAATGGAGGGGTACTACATACAATCATCAAAATTTTATTTTTATTTCTTGTCCCAGTTAATCTTGATTCCTTTTAGCACAACATAGTAGGTTGTATGTTAAATTTCAAACATTTTCTTTTCATTTTTTTGTATATATTATTTTCTCAATGCATCATTATGTAACAAAAATTTCACTTTTGAGATATACATTAAAAATAAATGAAAGCACATGTTTGCTTTATCAAGGGAAATTTATGGTGAATACCCTATGTCTTTCAAATAAGTGTGCAAGTGAAATAAGACATAACCGATTGAATCTGATTTTCTACTGTACAATTATTTTTTATGTGAAGGCTGCAACAACTTATCATGGATTAGTTTTGGCTAAGAAACAAGGTATTTCTAAACTATGGCTAGAGGGGGACTCTCTTAATGTGATTAATTGTCTCATGATGAAATATCCTCCTTCATGGTCAATTGCCAATTTTATTAATGAATCAATATCTATTATTAACTCTTTTGAGAAAATTAAAATCACACATGTTTTTCGTGAAGCGAACATGATGGCTAATGGGGTTGCCAACATGGGAGTGGTTGAGAGATCTGAGTAGGATTCTTTTGAATCACTACTGCTTAATTTGAAGTGTATTTCTAATGATGACCAACTAGCTTATTTCTAGGCGAGATGTTCTTAGGGAAAGGTTTTTCATTATGATTTTAAGTTGGGTTTTGCATGTCGACCCTTTTCTCTTTCAATTTCATTATTCTTTCCCTGGTTTTCGTAGAAGGATGGACTAGCAGTTTTGGCAGGGTTACTTGGAATGATAAGCCCACACATATTTGTGGGTGTTTGTTGTATTGTTTTGAGTAGCACCTGGTTTATTTTACTTTCTCATTTCTTCCAAGTTTTCTTGGGTTTTCATTTGTTTCTTGTCACTATGGGTGGTGACCGTTATAGAATTGAGTTGAGTTCCTGTGAAGAGTTTAAAAAAAATGCTACTGTGTGGGTGCACTTAGAATTGGGGGGAGTTACTCAACTTATGCATAGAATTCAAGGCCTAGACCCTGATGTAATAGATTTCTTTGTGAAAGGATGGAATGGGAGGTCTCTGTGTTACCAGGGAATTGAGTTTTGAATTGAAGAGGATTTTATTGGGGATGTAACTAGTCTTTCAATTGCTAGGAGAATTTTTTTCAGAGACAGGGGAGTGGCTTAGAAGGCTTTTACAAATTTCTTTAAACATGATGAGAGGAAGATGGTTAAGGAAATTGAAAGTGGAGGTTATGCTAGGAAGTCCTTGAAGCCGCTTTGGAGGGACCTCGTGTTGGCCATTATGCACTACTTCACCCTTGAAGGTAGATTCTCTGTGGTTTACACTCACCATTTTATGCTCTTAAATCATTTTAGGCATAATTTTTTGATCTCGTTTCTTTTTTACCTATTACATTCAATGGAGAAGACTATTGAAGACCATATAAAGAACCCTAAGAAGGTGGTTCTCCATCAAGGGCTTATGTGTTTTATTTTTTCTCATATCAAGCTAAAGTTGAGCTTGGTCTCCCCTAAAACTCCTGGTAAGAAGGAAGTTAAAAATGATGGGTATGAAACAGGGGACTCTATTGGTGAATGGGTTGGTAGTTCAGAGGAGGAAGAGTCAGAACATGAGGATATGTCTATTGATGAAGGAGGCTCTAAGGAAAGGGATGATGAATTGGAAAAATGGGGTAAAGGCTATGAGACTGATGTGGAGTTACGAGAGACTATGGCTAATTCTGTTAGAAAATATTCGAAGGGGAAAACCAAAGGCATGAAGAAAGTTAAAGCTTCTACCAAAAGGAAAATTGAGGTGGTTGCCCCTAATTTGAATGTGAATCCCGCATTTTCTTCTAGAAAAGGGAGTTTGAAGGGTTGTCATCCTATGGGTGTTGAGGGTTTGAAGGGTTGTCATCCTATGGGTGATGTGGATCCTTCAAATTTTGATTGTGTTCAGAATGCTTCATTGGGGAACCTTGTTCCTAGTAAGGATGATCTGCTAGAGAGCTCCCCAATGCAAGGGCTCAAGGTTCCGGTTAATTTTGGTGGTCAGTTGAGTGGCTTTGCTGATATGGGCAACTCTATGATGGAGGTGAAGCCTAATGAGAGTGGCTCCATGGATATGCAAGGGATTGATGCGGTTAATTTTCTCAGGATTTTTCTGCTGTGGAGAAGGAAGTGAAGAAGGAACGTCTGGAGGTGTTAGCTGATTTGGAGAATCTAACAGATAAGGAGAGGATAAAGGTGGATGTTGTGGATGTCAAGAATTTCCCAGCTGAAGAAGAGGATGAATAGAATAAGGATTGTTCTGATTCCCCTGTTGACTTGGAGCAGAAGGGTCAGCCTCTGGTTAATTGGGATGAAATTGAAATGAATATGTTTTGTAGAATGGCCAAAGATGGGATGAGAAACCTACTTTCCATAGTTAAGTGGTTATTTTTTGAGGTTAAGGAGCTCAATTTTCAAATGAAAAATTGGCAAGATGTTAGTGTTGCTATATTAAGAGGTAACCAAAAGGAGTGGGAAATAAAAGGCAAAGTGAAATCAATGCATATTAAGCTTGATAAGCTACCAGATGATGTTGATCATTTAAGGGTTTCTCATGAGGAAATAATTTCCTCTTTGGAAGTTATTGTTAATAAAATGTTAGAGGACAAAGTGGCAAGTCTGGAGAATAAAATGGGAAAGATGTAGGAGGACTTGAACATGATGGTCAATATCAACAATAACTCTTTGAAGACCACTGTTATGGATCTTTCTATTCTGAATGAGAAAGTGCTGAATTGGAACATAAAACCACTTGACTTGGGTAATATGGAGGAAAGGATTGAAGAGATTAGTGGCTCTTACCTGGTGGAGAAAGTGAAAGCTTCTACTCATGTGTTGGAGAAGGACATGCAGGCGAGTCTGTGCCTTAGGACAAGGAGCAAGATGAAAAAGAGGGTTGTTGTTGTTGTTGAGAAGCTGAAGGATGTTATCAGTATCCATGAGGGGTCATCAAGGAGAACATGGCCTCAACTAATGTTTTAGATAATTTGTTGTTGTTGGTGCTTCCTCTTTTGGTTTAGCAGGTTTGCTGAATTTTTCGCTTTTGGGTTTGCTTTTGGGTTGCTAATGTTCCATCTTATGTTAGCTTCTTGGTTTTTAGGGCTACTGGGCTTAGTAGTTTAATTTCTCTTGCAGCTTGGCATCATTTTAAAGGGTTCTGGGGCCCCTTCGAAACCTATTTTTCCTTATCAAAAACTAGTTCAATCAAATTTTCTACTATACAATTGTTTTTTTATGTGCTTTTTATTTTTTGCATGTGGATTACCCTTAGAAAGAGACTACTTATATTTTCTTAAATGAAACCTCTACATTTCCTATCTATGAAAGGAATTTACTGCTTGATAATAGGTTTGTGAACTTCATAAAAATTAAGATTGGTGTAAAAGGCCATCACCACAAATGTTGTTTGGTCTAGAATTATAATGGAAAATAAAAAAGCTTGCTAGGAGAATAAAATAGGTTTTCAATTTTCCAAACTATAGAACATAATATTACTAAAGCATTTCAAAGTTTAGGCATTTGAGATTCATGGATCTCCTTGGAGGTCACCCACCTAAAATAATAATAGTAAATTAGTATGTTCACCTTTAGTCATAAATTAAAATGCAATATAATATCTCTGTCTCTCACACATGAACATTTCATATAATCACATACCTTGTAAATGTCAACAATCGACTTATGGCATTCCTTAAGTCAACTGTGAGACATCAATCCCTCCTAATTTCCAATGGAATGATATGCTATAAACACATTTGTGAAAATTAATAACATTCGGTTTTCTTAGTCCATGATAGTTATGTAAAAATTTGCACACAGTTTATCCAAAAATCTTACTCACACAACATTGATGAAAAGTTCATTAGTAATTTTTTCTCACACAAAAAATATCAAAATAAATTTAGTGCTTAATCAATGTTGTCTCATCTATTTCCACTCACTTTCCTCTCAACGGTTTAGTATTTTTACACTCTCCATGTCCTCTCTCCATGGCCTCCTCTGTGAATAAAAATGTTGCCACAAAAGCTTTCACTGCACTACCACCAAGAAGGAAGAAGCAACTTGTGAGACTGTGGTAAAAACTGCTCTACTGCACTGAGCTGATGAAGGAGTCGTGGGACAGCGATGGTCACCGCACTACCACTGAGAAGGATGAAGCACCTTGCGGGACCACGGTAAAAACCACTCTACCGCACCGAGCTGATGAAGGAGCCATAGGATAGCAGTGCTCACAAAATAAAGGCAAGATTTTGGGCAGGGCAACATTTTGATTTTCCATTACCCAATTCTATATCTTTTCAGCATTTGTAAATCACTTGTTCAATTCTATATCTTTTCCTTTCACATAAAACAATGTAAATAACTTGTTTGAACACTGCAACTGAAAGAATCTCTTTTCTTTTATGCAACTCTTTAATGTTCTAGTGAAAATTAGATAACAATTAGTTTACATTAATTTACTTCCATTTGTAAGCATTCATATACATCTACACACACTTCACATCCATTTCATATAACTATGTTTGGCCATTTTTTGTGAGTAAATGGTGAAAGAACATTGTATCCTTATCCACATTTTATAATTCATGCTGATTTTTGTTCATTGCGAAATAATATAATTGATTTCACATGAATTATCAAAATAACATTCATGCTGATTTTTGTTCATTGCAAAATAATATAATTGATTTCACATGAATTATCAAAATAACATTCATGCTTTATAATGGAGACCACGTTCCAAATTTCTTCAAAAAGTATTTTACTATTGGATGGACTGATGCATCAATATCTTACTACTCTTTAATACTTTTTTTACAGTAATCTTCTATATAATATTTTAGTACTTGTTTTACATGTATTTTGTAGTCAGGGAGTGCTGAAAGGTTGCCACGGAAAGACAATCAAAGTGTGTTGGAAGGTTGTCGCAAAAATACAGTCAGAGAGTGTTGGAAGGTTGCCATAGAAATAGTCGGATGGTGCTAGGAGGTTGTCACAGAAAGTTAGTCAGTTCCATGATCTGCTTGACTCACACTGGTCGGTGGTTGAAGCTGTTGTTTAGTATTTGAACTCCCATTTAGTTCATCGAATCTATCTACAAAGAGTTGATCACCATGCATATCAGTATTGTTGAAATTTCTTAATACACTATGGGGTTTATCTTCCCCATACATGTGCTGAGAAATTGTTTGCATTGAAGGAAAGGCAGAAGTGTATTGAGGAATAACTTTATTTCTTGTCATGGCTGCTTTAAAAATGCCTTCCCTGCTATCATCTTGCGAATTCAAATGGTACATGGTCCCTATATACAATGTTACTTGATTATTCCCAACATCGTGATACTTTCTCTGATACATAATGGCTTCAATTGAAAAAGACGAGGCAGAGGATGAGGTTGATGCACCATCATCACAAGAACAGGTCACCCATTGTGATTCAACATTAACTATACCTATGATGTTCCTCCTCTTGTTTATAGGATACATGCTTGCTTAGCTGATTTTGCGGGTTGAAGATAGTTTGGTCACACTTCCAATGAATTTGAGGCCTGAAGAATTCTCATTTGTGGAGTTACTAAGAGCGGGAGAAGTTTAAGTCATGTTTCTAATTGTTTTATCTTCTATAGAGGCTTCAAGTCTTGTAAACCCTTATACTTTTAATTTCAATACAATCTTCTTGACTTTGGCCCCTTATTTATCAAAAAATAAAAATAAATAACATTCATGCTGATTTTTGTTCATTGCAAAATAATATAATTGATTTCACATGAATTATCAAAATAACTACTTGATAGAAAATAAAGAATTAACATTCATGCTAGTGATTTTGAGAAATATTTACATTGTTTGGTCAGTGTAATCAAATTGAGGATGAGAACTTTGAGTCACAAGGCTAGACTAGGAAAAACCTACAATGATAGGCACTCAATTAGGCGCAATTGGCACCATCTTAAGTGCCCCAAACTAATTACATTAATGGCCAAAAGTTGGTGCTCAAGTTGGCATTAAGAAAGAAATCAGACAACAAAAAAGGGAAAAAAAGGGAAAAACGTCATACGAAGGAAGAAATCAAAATCAAAAATTTAAAAATTTCTCGCGTGAAGAAAAAAATCAGACAAAATAAAAGGGAAAAATGTCGAGCAAAGAGAGCACAAAGCCAGGATGCACGGAGGAAATCTGGTGAGGAGAGTACACAACTATTTGAATTTTCTCATAAGATTATATCAAATTTATTAAATGATATTTAAATTTTATTTTTTTTCGATCAATGATAATATTTTTATTTCAAAATATACAAAGCTCCAAATAAAAAGTCCTTCTAAAGCACCATCGCATCATGTTTGTTAAAACAGAATAAAAACCTACGGATCAAAAATCCCTACCACAACCGCTTGAAAACTATCCAACTAACTACTACCCAAACACCAACTGTTTATAGTATCAAAACCAAAAATAAGGATTAACCCCTTAAACTTATACATCAATATCTAGTTTAAACACAATAAACTAGTTTACACGAAAGTTCTAGAAGTGTTGCTAGATGCAATGGGCACATTTCTGTGAGTAGCTTCACCTTCTTTCTTGGACGCTAACGCTTCTTCTCACACAGCTCCTCTCTGGCAATGGCTTTGAGTCCCGCTATTATCTCCCTAGTCTCCATTAATTCAATGCACAATTTCAAAGCTTGCCACCCCCGTTCTGCACCCTCTCTCCACACGGCTTTGGTTCTTCCTTCTGGCCACCTAATGAAAGGGTGATTTATTTTTTCTACTTATGGGTCCACACCTTCCATTCCTTCGCTTACCAATCCTTTTCCTGGTATAGCCCTTTCTAGGATACTCTCCATGTTCACTAAGAAATCCCTATGCACCAACGCTTTCATCACTTTCCTTACAACCTCCACCGACTCTCCTAAGTCTAGTCCCCATGCCATGATCAAAGAGTATATATATCCATATTATTCTAAGATTTGTGCTTCAAATCTTCAAAGCCATTACCCAAAATGATTTGCACAGATTGTGCCACCTTCACATCCTTGTATAGGAAGAAGCCACGTAGTCTCTTCACAGTCACTTTGCCATCAAAAGGATCCAATTTCCTCCTCACTTTCAGAGTGAAGTTGACCTCCATTTCTTCTCTGGTACATTAGCCACTAGACTACTTCACACCATCATCCTAACGCTCTCCTTATTCCCACAAACCAAGAAGCATCAAAGGAAATGCAAGAAAAAACTTCATTACATAGCAAATTTCTAGCTATCAACATTAATGTCAAACATACATCCAGCACCGAAAAAAAGAGCTAATTCTTCAATAATTTTGAAAAACATTCCTTCAATAATTTGTAAGTATATTTAATATGTTAAATGATATATTTTTTTATTTCCTTGGAAAGAGTAAATGATATTAATTAGTTTAAAAGTAATAGTCTTCAATAAATTTATCTGGATCATCAGTAATAGTCTTCAAATTGGCCACCAGTTCAAGTTCATTCTGCTTTCATAATACTTTATATCCATGAAAACCAAGCTCTCTAAATGGTATATCAAACTCTAGTTCAAAATATTTTAAATGAGGATGCTCCTATAGCTCTCTTACTCACTTGACAAATCCTTGAAACTCTGACTTTTTAACATTCAAAAGATAAATGGAATGTCCTCAACACCTAGTAGAGCTATCCAAAAAAGCTAACTAAAAGCTAACCCAGTTTTTTAGTTTAATAATTTAATTATAAAGTTTAAACTTTGAATGTTAATTTTTTTATGTGTTATTGGCTTATTGCAAGCTACAACATTGTTTAATATTTATATCTATAAATTGTCTCTATCACATTAATAGTGTGTCAAAATGGAAAGGAACTTGTTGGAAGTAGTATGCTATCAATTTTCGAATACTTAGTGAATCTAGATCCATAGTTAGTAATGTCTAAACAAAATTTGTCCTAGCAGCCATAGGGAAATGGGCATGGGGGAAGGCTTACGTAATCAACTGATAGTATGATAGCCTCCTATGTATCCCATTGATTATTACCCATTAACTTTTCCCATTTCCCTATGGCTGGTGGGACAAGTTTTGTTTGGACATTAATAACTATGGATCTAGATTCACTAAGTATTGGTAATTTAGAGCATACTACTTCCAACAAGTTCCTTTCTATTGTGAATGTGATAAAGACAATTTATAGTTATAGATATAATTAGTATTGGCAATTTGGAGCTTAACACTTCCACATTTCTTTGATCAATTTGGAGCATAAGACTAAGACTACTCAAATGACATTGTAGCCAGGTAAAAATTTATTAAGGGCATAATAGTAGTATACTTGTGTATGTGTATTTCCTTCAGCTAAAATTTTCATTTATACTTAAGTGATCGATGTATACTTGTGTATGTGATCAAATTTTCTTCTATTTAATGATATCATTGTGTATTTAAGTTCTATTTAATAAAGGGTGCATGAAACAAGTTTTAAATCCTTAAAAATCTTTAAATTTCTAGGGTTTTTTCATTTTGTCGAGTCTACACCGAGTCCCCGAGTCGAGTCACCCTAGCCTAGTATGAGGAGAGTATGAGTCTCGTTACTATGGTTGTGATACAAACAAAAGGTGCTTACACATTGGTTGAATATATCCTCATCAAAAGGACCATAAAGAAATTTCAAATTTGTAAGTAAACTCTGACAGTCAAGAAAAATAGTCATAAAAATTGGAAGTAAATTTTGGTAGACATGTAGGTGAACTTAATTCATTTGACTTTATGCCTCTTGGAAAACATCAGGATCTCCCCTCCTAAAGTTTGGACCACATCCATTACCTCCACATAAAACTGGATATCCTTGGTCTTCTTGGTTCCCATGCCATGATATGGTTATGCAAATGAAAATGAAGCAAAGTAATCATCTCCTTCTCTGTTGGCTAGAAGAATGCATGCTTAATGTTTTGATACATGATATCATCTCTCTCTTCTGCTCTCATGGTTGAATACCGAAATCCATTATTGTGGGCCTCAAGAGTTCCAGTCATCTTTCGTCCTCTTCCACCAAATGTTGGCTTGATCCACACGTCTGCCATCCTAATCGGCTTTGTTTTTTAAAGTTGAAGTTTCTCTTGAGTCACCAGTGTAGCTCTCTCTGCCTTTTTAGACTCTTTCATTGCTACAAATTGTCTTTGGTATTTAGTCATTTGTACCACATGGTTGATGTGATTTGAATCCTTGCATCTAAATGAAATTTCCTTAACATAAATACTACTAGGGAATTTCAATGTTTCCATTGTAGTTGGCATTAAATTTGGTACCTGCAACATTGAAAATTATCCTTATATAAGAATTCCCTCCATCTTGTTGGATTGTAACACTCTTGATGGTGGCTACATGAAATATTATTTTGATTCCTCTTCTACGTCAGAGGGTTCATATCCTTGATCTAACTCTTTTGAGTTATCAGAATCATAATCACTAGCTTCCATATTTAAAAATTCTCAAGCACCATCTTCAATAAATTTATCTAGATCATCAGTAATACTCTTCAAAATTGGCTGCCAATTCAAGTTCATTCTATTTTCATAAATACTTTATATCCATGGAGTTCAACCATTCCTTGATGCCATCAAGTGAAGATTGAGGAATGGCGTCAATGCGGAGTACATCTGGCTTGAAGTATTTGAAAACAATAGCCATATCAAATTCCTTTTTCCCAAGTCCCACACTCTCAAGGTTAACAATCTCAATCTCACTAATAGGGATTATTAAGAAAGGTAATTCCACCAACTCTACCAAACAGTTTACCATAGGAACAATAAAAACAAAGGCTTTGAAAGGAAATCCATGAAAACCAAGCTTTCTAAATGGTATATCAAACTCTAGTTCAAAATATTTTAGATGAGGCTGCTCCCACAGCTCTCTTACTCGCTCAACAAATCCATGAAACTCTGTATTGATTTTATTTTTCCTGTCCCTCTCTTGTTGTCCTTCCTCAATTTCATCAGGATCATACATTGACCTTCTTGCCCCTCCTAAAGTTTGGACCACATCCGTTACCTCCACATAAAACTGGACATACTTGGTCTTCTTGGTTCCCATGTTGTGATATGTTTATGCAAATGAAAATGAAGCAAAGTAATCATCTCCTCCATTGGCTGGAAGAATTCATGCTTAATGTTTTGATACATGATATCAGCTCTATCTTTTGCTCTCATAGTTTAATATTATTGAAATCCATTATGGTGGGCCTCCAGAGCTCCAGTTATCTTTCTTCCCCTTCCACCAAATGTTGAATTGATCCATAAGTATGCCAACCTAATTGGCTTTGTTTTGAAACTTGAAGTTTCTCCTGACTCACCAATATTAGCTATAACTTTTTTGAAATTTTATTATGGTATGTGCACTTTGATATGATGTAATATGATTATGGTTTCATCTCTTATGTTGTAATATTAGATATATAATAGAAAAATAAATTATTGCATGAAATAAATAATAAATTTTCATTTAAATGTTTTTTTTTAGAACACGGGTCTTGCAGAAGATCAAGATTATCCTCAATGTGATATAGATCCACAAAATATTGGTTTTGTTGGTACAGATCACATGGCAAAGGATGATGATGATGCAGATATGGAAGACACTGAGGTTGATGACAATGATGATGACGATGACGACAACAGCGATGATGATGATCATGATCATGATGGTGATGATGATGATGAGACAAGTGGTGATAGTAACCAGTGACATTCATGATAATATAGACTACCTCATGGATCATTGTTGATATATCGTTATGATGACTCTTTACATGGTTACTATCATATGTATCATTTTCAGAGCCTACAGTACTATATTGGTGAGTTGTATCATATTGACATGTATCATTTTCACTATATCATTTGGACATGTATCATCTTGACTTGTATCAATTTGAGTTACATAATTTAACAATTTTATTTATATCATTTGTACATGTATCATTTTCCCTTATGTCACTTGTTGGACATGTATCATTTTGACATGTTTTTGATGTACTGGCATATTTGACTTTCACTTGTTTTAGTTGAATATGTTGCTGATCTTATCAGTATTGACTTGTCAATTTATATATATTAAAAGTGGTCGATGATTATTGGATGGATATTTATTAAGTATGATGATTTTAATTTACTGCTTAGGATGGATGTTGTCAAATTCAATTAAATTGTAGATATTTGACTCACTTGTTTTAATTATAGATGATGATCATGTTACAATAATTATATTGTTATTTAATCATATGAGTTAAATAATTAAATTACTTACTCTATAATCATATGAGTTAAATAATTCAATTACTTACTCTATAAGCATATGAGTTGAATAATTAAATTACTTACTCTATAATCATATGAGCTATTTAAGAGGCAAAATATATTTAACTAATTAAATTGAAATAAAACATATTAAATTAATAAATAGAATCAAAACAAGAAGCATTTTTAGAAGAAAAAAGGAAGCAAAACAAGAAGCATTTTTAGAAGCAAAAAAAAACAAGAAGCATTTTTAGATGCAAAAAGGAAGAAGCAAGTATTTTTAGAAAAAAAAAAGGAAGCAAAACAACAAGCATTTTTAGAAGCAAAAATGGAAGCAAAACAAGAAGCATTTTTAGAAGCAAAAAAGGAAGCAAAACAAGAAGCATTTTTAAAAGAAAAAAAGGAAGCAACAATGGAAGCCAAATTAGAAGCAATCTTGGAAGTAAAATTGGAGCAAAACTGGAAGCAAACATGGAAGAAAAATTGGAAGCACAATTGGAAGAAAACTTGGAAGAAAAAGGGGAAGTAAAACTGGAAACAAAATCGGAAGCAAAACTGGAAGCAAACCTGGAAGCAAAACTAGAGGCAAAACTATAATCAAAACTAGAAGTAAAACTGAAAGAAAAACTGGAAGCAAACCTGGAAGAAAAACTGGAAGCCTAATTGGGTACTAATTTAGGCGTTATTTCTAACATTATTTCCTGGCGCTATTTTAGGTGTTAATAGAGGTATTTTTTTTGGCACTATTTTAGGCACTAACGGGGATGATGTGATTTTCTACGCTAACCACAATGCTAATTTTGGCATTACATCTAGCATAAAATTTGGCTTAAAAGTTGGCACCGAGATGATCATGCTTGTTAGCATTGAGTTTAGCACTGGCCAGCTCACCCAATTCGTGGACTAAAATACACTGAAATTCAACACTATTTTAGGCACTATTTTCCTATTTTGTTGTAGTGAATAGAAAGATTTTTCAAATGAGCCAATTGATAATGTTCATATAAATCAGATTCAATCTACTCTTAGGGAAAGATAAATTTACTTCTCTACATATGTTGATAAGTTAATATGGTAAAAAGGAAAATTAGGTTATTATTCTATGAAAGAGGGATACAATTAGTTTCACAAGTAGGGGCCCAAATACTAGAACAAAGGGCATATACATTTTGTTGGAACTCAAAAAATTTTCCTAAAGCAGGCTACTTCACATGGTTAGCAATCCAAAATAAAATCCTAACAAGTGATAACCCGGAAAAAATTGGAATTACAGAGCTTTTTAAATGTGTGTTGTATGATCAAGATTTGGAAGATGTCAACCACTTATTCATTTTATGTCCAGTATCTTAGGCATGTTGGTTGTTGTTACTGGCTAAAATGAATTGGTAGTCATCCTTCCCTAATACTCTTTGGAAACTATTCTCCAATTGGCCACAGTTCTGCAAGAGTTCCTTTTTTGAATGCATTTGGTGTATTATCCCATCTTCACTTGTATGGGATATTTGGTGGGCAAGAAATAGATGCATCTTTAGAAAAGAAAAGCTCAACATTGATCAAGTTCTACTTTTTCTAGAGCACTCTATATTTGAAACAGTAAATGGGTATGTGCATAAAACTAAGCATGTTAGTTCACTTTTTATTGATTGGGATTCAAAGTTAATGTTAGCGTGGCCACTAATTTCTTTACCTTTCAAAGGGAATCTTCACCAAAAAGTTCATAAAGTTAATAGAGCTTCCATATCTTGGAAGCCCCCCTCCACCTGGTAACTTCAAGTCTAATATAGATGGTGCTTCAAGCGGAAACCCAGGATTATCTAGAGTAGGGGTGATTATAAGAGACTCTAAAGGGTTAGTTTTATGTGTTAAGTATTTCAAATTGAATGCAGTTGAGGCTCAAGCATTATTACAAGGATTAAAGTTAGTTGTCAGCTTAAAACTTCCCATGATTCAAGTAGGAGACTCTTTGATTTTGATAAATGCTTGTCGAGATCGTAAGATTCAAAATTGGCAGTTGGGGTATATCTTCAAACAGATTTGGTCACTGCTTGATAAGGTAGGAAATTATCAAATTCTTCATACCTATAGAGAAGGTAATGTGGTGACAGACTTCTTGACAAACTTCGGTTGTGATCAATTAGTTAATGAAGTTACCCATGTTGCTGAATTGGGTAAGATGTAGCCAAAGTTAGAATAACTACTGTCAAAAGACGAAAGTTAATAAAATTTCCAAGTCCCAATACTGCATCTGATAAATCATCTATGTGCTTCACTTTTTCCATTTTCTTCAAAATCTAGCAGGGGAAGTATGTGTTGTTGAAATCATAGTTGTGTAATCAGGTTAAACTAGACCATGTCTACATGAATTTGTGTTTGCATATAAAGATGTGTTGGAAAATAAAATTTCAAATGCTCGTCCATGTCAGTATATGTGTGTAGACACAAAAAAGAAATCATCCATGTCAACAAACATTTGATGATGCAAATAAGCACATGTCATCATGGTACTACATTAGTCACACATGTTAAATGCAAAATCTCGGTCTAGTACAAGAGTGATATACAGATTCACTTGGCTCTCCACATTTATTATTAGTATAGGAGTGAAATAACTATATTCAGGTCTTTCCAAAGAAAGGTGTGATATTTGAGCCTCCACATGTGTGTGGTACATTATAGAATTAGATGGTTTGTACATGGAAGCTCCTTAGTATAATTTCTCATGGAAAAAAAAATCTTAGCGTTGGGCTAAGGCACGAAATCATGATGTAAGCAAATTGAACCAAATTTTTATCTCTCTGTTTCTGTAATGTGCAAGATACAGATGTCCATAATTCATCAAATCATAAGTATCTTCCATGTGCAAATGTTTGAAGGTGTTTTAGTGGCGTCTTGTCTAAATTTAGAAGGCCTGGCTCTGAATGTTTCCTCAGCATTGCTAACTTTTCTTTTGGGACAAAATTTTATCAGAGATTAATTTATGTTCTTTAATGAGTATGGATGAATCATTTTTTGGGATGTGCTTAAACACTTGGAAAAATCATGAAATACATATGTACTCTTCACAAGTGGTATATATCTATCTACTTTGCACTCTGCTACATAATCAAATTTATTGGTCTCTACAACTTAGAAAAAGAGTAGTTGTTTGCATGTTGCAAGAAGAAAGCTCAAGCAACGGGGATCTCTGGGTTCCAACGAGTCTACATGTAGAAAGTAAAAGGAAAGAGATGAAGTTCTTCCCTCGCAACTACCGAATTTTCATTCCTGTCAATGAATGGGAACTACCCATTTCTGAGGAGATTGGAGATGTTGAGCTTCGCTTGGTGTTCAAAGACCACTGTACAAATTTCAAAAAGCATATTAGAAGGGTTGTTGGTGTTGAAATTTTGGAGCCAAAGCCAAAAGGACTGATCTATCCATCTCAACTGTTATCAATTTTCATTTCCAACCTCATGGATTTGCTGCAAGATGTTAAGTTAGTGGAGTCTATTACAAATAAAGTTTTAAATGAATAATTCTTGCAAAATGGTGTCCTTTACAAAGCCTGTCAATGCTATGACTTATGGAAAATGCATGGGTACGTAGGAGGTCTATTCCCTAGACACTTCTTACTTCATCAAGAAGTTTTTCAAAAAAGAATTGTTGCAATTAACAAGAGTCTGTCTCTGCAAAATTCAAGTTTCATGATTATTGCTCTCAAAAGGTATGCAAGGGAGTTTGATCCTGATTTGGTTGACAAAGTAATGGAGAAAGATTATGCCATTCTAGTACTCCTCACGCATGTACATGTTCCTCCACTTCCCAGGTCTCATCAACCACAAGTGGTTTTAGATGAAAAGAACCTCTACGAGCCGGTGGGTGTTCATAATGTAAAAGAAATTGAAGAAGAAAATGGTCAGTTTTTGTAAGGTCCGAAAATTTTACTTACCAATTATAACCCTTAATTTCCAAATTAATTTAATAGAATAAAATTATTATAAAATGGCGTAGAGAAAGAGGGATAATTTAATTATTTTCATTATCCATGAATCAAAGTGTATCAAAACAAGGTTATGCAATTACAAGATATGGCCATATAGGCTTACACAAGATTTATCATATTAGCAATGCATCTAAATTCAAATACTATACTGTAATTAAGGAAATAGCAAAATCATAAATGCAACCACAATAGAACCATAACACAAAGAATTTTCATGAGTGGAAAACCCTCGTAGGGATGAAAAACCATTCATAAAAGTTCCTCACTAGCTACAAAATCTCAATGGTTACAAGATGCCTCACTGGAAATGATCGTACTGTCTCACTGACATGACCATTCATTACATAATTTTGGATATCATGAATATCACACATAACCAGGAGCAAAAGGAAGTTCTTTTACAAGTCACAAAAGACTACAAGCAACATTTACAAGTTCACCTACGCATCATGACATCAAAGTAATGCCAACACTAACATGAATCGCTCCCAAGTATTTACAGATTAAACCATTCTACCTTCAATTGACTTTTCAGATATCACACAAATATACTAAAACCCATAATCCAATCACGTAAAGTTTCATGAAGGTAATCCTAGGCCTACTAGAATGCACGCATGCCTATGCAGTTATAATAAAAAAAATGCTTACTTCTAAACTCATTGATTCATAGAGGATTCAATAATAAGAGAATAAAACCATAAAAGAGTTAAGATGAACCATGTTGCAGAAGAAGAGTGTCATTATTGAAACTAAACTTTGATTATGTAAGGTATAATTCCACATTCATTTATCTCTTTATTCAGGATTCAACCTCTGCAATATCATTTAAATAAAATCTACTAAGTACACAAATTAATATCTAATTATTTCCGCAACCTATTTTACCCATTGATTTGAAAGATATAATGTTACCATGCCTGCTAACATGAAAACCTGAAAGTAAGTAAATACAAGATCTAATTATTTTCTCGGAGTGATTCTCTACCCAAAGGTTATTCTATGTCATAATCTTTAATTTTAAAAAAAAAAACTCACCCATTCCTTTTATTCACTAAGTATACATCTACCATTACTAGAATCTTATAACTAAGTCCCTATTTGAAGTACGATTTATTCTCTTGAATTTCCCTTATCAACTATGTAAGGAACACCATATTATTAGAAAATACTATTCCAATCATATATTTTAATGAATTCCTTCTATTGTTATGATCATGAAAACTATAACCCATAAGAATAATGCATAAATCTTTTTGAAGAGAAAGATCTTTTCTGCACTCAATTAACCCAACTCCTAGCATAAGTCTATTAAATATATATGATTTAATATGAACTTATTACATCTAAAAAGAAACTTCACTTATCTATTCTTTTGCTTGAAGGAATTTCATTACTTGGGCCTACTAGAAATAACATTACCAACATCTTAAAATCTATGATATCAAGAAATACATGATTAATTAATACACTAATCTACCAATGTTTAAATCGAACATCCTAATAAATCTTTTAAGAATCGACAACAAGAATACTCGTTTCCCTCAGAGATTTTACTATTCAATTGAGATACACTTTGACCAATAATATAAATCCACTACTAGCATGATCTACCTCCCTCAACTTTAATTAAACTATATATAAGAGGTTTATTTTGAAAACAATCCTAGTAATCTTTGTACGATTGAATCTTCTATCCAACTTTCTATTTCTATTTGAATGATTTAATCTAAATAACAGATTTGTGCAAATATGCAAGAAGCCCACTCAAACCAACATTATATACATATTAGAATATTACAGTTTGGCCATATTCTTATTGCATATATATATATATATATATATATATATATATATATATATATATATATATATATAAATCAAACTAATGCAGAAATTTACCAACTCTACCCAGAAGTATTAATCATCCCTAGTTAGATTTCCTATCTATTCAGTTTTAAATCCAGACTTGTTCATTCTCAAATAAATATAGTTGTATATTCGTATTTAAATATATATATATATAGAGAGACTTAATGGTATGGGAATAGAAATATGGTTTCAGCTGGTTAATCATTTTACATCAGAAAATTATACTGCAGGTGTAAAACCAGATACATACAGGTGTAATTTTGGCTCATATAATTGTATATTTCATATTATATACTCGTATATAATACATATATATATAAATATATATACAAATA
>VDFB02077318.1:0-22244 GCA_007258455.2 Sequoia sempervirens
TAAATGATAAGACTCAATGCTAAGAATGTGCACACAAGATCCTTTTGAAAGTGAGCTTCTAACATATGGCAGAGTACTTATTACAAACTGAAATGAACTTAGATGGTGAACCAACCATGAGAATTTCCACACTACCACTTGAACAGTGGGGGGAAAAACATTACAATGCAAAACTAATTCATCTGTTGGAGCAGGCATCCACTCGTGAGTGGGAATTCACCACTTTTTAGTGGGTACAAGAAGAGATTAACAAGTTATTTTTCCACACTGGTGGTAAACCATCTAGGGGTTACAAATATGAAAGATTAATCATAAGAATTTGCAACTAATTAAATGACTAGAATAGTACTACTGTTTACAGTCTTACAATGATAAACAACTACAATTTACAAGAGTTATTGAAATATCTTCAAAGCACAATGAAATAGATGATCTCCAACTCTAGAATCTCTCAATTATTGAAGAACAAGCCAAAATCTAAACTTAAGCAATCTTCAATATAAAAATCTAGCTACAGAAATGTATTGAACCAGCAACTACATTCAATCCAAAAATGCATATATACACCTCAATTCAACTTCAAAGCTCACCAAAACTCAAAGCAACATTCAAGAAGGATAGGCGACCAACAACCATGAGTTTGCAAGTGCCAAACAATCACCAAATAGCAAGTTCGAAACCCAAGGCAAGCTACTCATTAATGGTACGACCCTAGGAAAGGTACGACCTTCCTAGAAAAAAACCATATTTCATCATAAATTCTAATTTTCTACAAATAGCATTTCCCTTAGCATAGAAATGGTTAGCTCAAATACCCATTATGAAATAAAATTTACTCAATGAGTTGTATACAAAATCATCTTTAGTTGTATGACAACTAGCAACACAAAATACTGAAAACATCACCAAAATTCGCTTATTTCTCCTACCCAAACTTCAAAAAATCCCATACAACTGAAAATACAATATCTCTAATGCTAAGTGACCAACACACATGAGATATTTGATACAAACTAGCCATAAATTGAAGGCACAACTTCTAATAATCAACAAAAGAGATGGTGTGGCCCTAGAGGATGGGCGACCTCTCTAATAAATTGAACTCCATAAAAAAATCTATAAATGCACCAAAGAAGGCACCACTAGCATAGGAAACAAAGGAGCCAATACCCATAAGCAATTAAAAATCATACTAATATTTGTATATAAAAATAACTTTCAGCTGTAGATGAGCCAACAACTCCAAATCTGGAAAATCTCATCAAAAACTCAACATTGAAGCTCAATGTGCACTTCTGAATGAAGCACACTCTCAATCCACCATCTAGGGAGCCATAGTTTCAGGCTTGAAGAATGGAGTCAATTTTCTAAGCTTCCCCTTAGTCAGGTTTCAAATTCAATCCAACAACATTTTGTTATATTTTTTCCAAAGATAAGAATGAATGAGCGTGGTATCAATAAATAGGCTCTTCAACTAGAAAATGAATCAACATGAAACTCCCACAAGAACCTCTTCAGCTTCTCCAAGGGACACCACCTCTCTTGTTGCACTTTATTTGAATTATTAAAACATTAATCATCTCCCTTTAGGCTTCCATTTACAATTTGCACAATAAAACATTTAATATAAATATTAAATGCTCAAATCAACCCCTTATGACCCCTTTTTAAAAACAACTTGAAGTTGTTGCCTAGGCACAATGTACAAACTCAAATTATAAAATTGACTAAGTGTTGAAACTTAGTCCAAAGGAGAGATAGAAGCCAAAGCCAAAAACCAACGCCCAAACTAATTCTGCCAAAAATAGAATGATGACCTGAGTTGATGCTACAAATGATGCCACTGCCAAAATTAGACTTAATAGCTAGCCAATGCCAAAAATAGTAAGTTTGCTTCAAAACCATTAGAAAGTCAAACTGAACAACTGAACTACAATGGATTGAACTACTGCTAAATAGATATTGCTAAAAGATATACTTTCTTAAAAATAGTGAATTGCTAAAAATAGTAAGTCTGCACAACATCCTCTTAACGCTAACTTCAAGCAGTATATGAAAGAGGAAACCCTCAAAAAAGCATCTAAAAGAGGAAACCCTAATTTTCTACTTTAGCTTAGCCTACAAATTTCCAAGAATAGGCTAAATCCAAATGAAGAGCATAGGGCTAAAATGGGGACATTACATTCACCTAATTGGAAATCATTTACATCTTAAGTCCTGAAGATTTCTCATAATTTGCTTGCAAATTATACTCTTTAGATTTATGAGAATACTTGGAAACTTGTAGTAGTCGTTAACCTTTTCTTCCTAATTGCAAATATCTAAAGATCTAGAACTCTTCTATATTCTTTATTAGGTTCTTTAGATAGAGTCTCCACCCCTTTTACAAAGGATCAAACTTCAAGCAATATGAAGTTCTTTCAATGATAATTCTCATTCTGGGTCTTCACCATTAGGAGAGTCACACATAAATTCTTTGAAATTTGTTGCAACAAAATCACTTCCAGGTCTAAAAAATTCTCAATATCTGAACAAGATGTTTAGATCCACCAAACACTTGACTCTGTGATGTTACAGCCTATAGCTAGAGATTCTAAATTCTCCCCAGTAAAGTCACCAATTATGTTGGTGTTTTCTCTAGCAGAACCTTGAAGTTCTCTAAAGGGTAGCCAACCCTTATGCTCAAGAATCTTCAAATCTAGTGGCCAACAAACAAGTAAAGGATTTTGAGGCCTTCACTCCTACTCTTTAGGCTCTGTCAGACCTAGGAGGGTGTTCCTTATTTTTTTCAAGTAATGTTTGTCTAAAATTTGAAAACACATTTATACACAAATTGATTCCTATTAATTGTAGATAAACGTAATTCACTAAAGATTTGGCAGACCTATGAATAAATTATTATCTATTTGCTAGGAATCAGGGAATACTTCAAACTCATACTTCATAATTGAAATATTTTTTTAATGAATTTTGTTCTCATTTTAATTCCCTAGCTAGGCATATCACTAGTTCATTTACTTGCAATATTTCCTAACAAATAGACCAGTGCTTCATCAATTGGGAGAACGAAGTCAAATATGCAACAACCAGTAATATCTCAGCCATTTAATTCAAACGTTGATGGACTATTTTAATACTACTTTGTAGTATTCAACTCACTACATCTGGAACACTGCTCCTTACCAAATCTTGTACTCTTCACTCACAGACTTGTGACTTTATTTAAGCATTTAACCAATTATTTGATATGAAGCAAAAACAAATCCACACATCCAATTAAAACAACTAGAGACAAATAAAAAGATCATTGATCATTTTCATTTATAATCTGCAAGAGAATTGCATAGGAGAGTACATGCTCGATAACTAAAATTTTCTTTTATATCTATGGTTTCTATAAAACTAATTTAAGATTCCTACATACATGACCCATAACTAAGACAATTTATTGTTCTATTCATTGATATCTTCTACAGTATGCTCCTTCCTAAACTTAGCTTCTACCTAGACTATGACGAGACTCAAAAATCAAACCCTTTGAAATGAGCACTAAAATCCCTTTTATAGATCAAGGGAGAAACAAGCAGCCAACTCAATTACAATTACATTTCACATGCATTTCATTTCAAAAAAAAATTCAACTGCATTTTAAATATTTCTTGAATGGTTGCCTGTAATCATTTACAAAATAGGGGAAACAAAATTTATACCATTTTCCCAAAAAGAACCATTTGATGCCACCAAAATCATTGTTAGTTGTTAACAAGCCTTTACATTCCACACCCATGTCGAGCCAAAAATTTCTTCATCATGTCATCAAAAAACCACCTAAGTTAGTACAACAGCCATAAAGTTGTACCAAAGCACCATTATCACCAAATAACAAAACCATAAACCAAACACCATAACCAGAATACACACGCCCACTTCATGTCCTGGCAAAGGTTGGGGAAACCACCACTTCTTCATTAGTGTCCTTGCCAGTAGCAAGGCCAACATGCCCACTTGGTGTCTTTATTGAAATTGGGTAAACCGATATTACTTCATCATCTGAGCTTGCTAATTCTGTCAGGGCCATAAGATACTGGCAGTAACTGAAATCAGTCTCAATCATGCTATCTAAGGGACCATCTGAAATATCAATAGGAGAATTGTACCATCCAAGACAAGCTCAACCATATTTCATCTTTCTCCTTGTTTCCCTCACGGACCTTGCAGTCTCCTTTTCCTTAGCTTTTTTTGTTTCTCTGGTCACAACTCAACTCCTTAACCAGTAATTGCTTCTCACAGCAACTTGCATATACTTCTTGCCACGGGCCTCTTTCTTACACTCTTCCTTTGGAGTTGAAGCAACTCTTGGTGTGCTCTATCCATTCCCTAGAGCATCATGGTGCAATTCCTGCAAGCGAAGCCTGGGAGACCTATGTATTAGTGATGTAGAATCAACAAAATTACTCATATTCTCTAGAGATAAGACCTCACAAATGCATATTATAACAATCCCCACTTTCCTCACGGACTTATAAAATTTAGGTCTTGACTGCAATGGTGAAAATGAAAGCCATTAACCCTCATTTATCAAGAAAATTAGGCATGCTAGTCATCAATGCTCAATGAAAACTAGCACGAACAAGTAAATGATTAACCATTGGCATTCACATCACAACCGTTAATCACCCAGATGCATAAAAAATTGTGTATCAACTTCAATGATTACGGGAGATTAATCATTCGCATGCACCAGGATCAAATTTGATTACACCTATTAACCTTGTGTCATTAATGCCCACTTGCGTGAAGCAAAATGACTATTATCCTCACATTTTTGGTTTTAAATGCTAGTATTTTATTTCTTAATGAAGTGGCACATCAGATGACTCAGATTGATTCAATCAGGTTTGAAATTTCCATTGCTATCGCTCACTAATTCATCAACCAATGAAGACATTCTAGCTGGAGGCCACATCATTCCTTCCTATGGACTCCACTCCTTCCTCCAAGTGGATGAAACAATCCACGTGTCATTCAGGGAAAAATTTAAGAAACCCCCCCTTGGTGAAGGTGTAAAATCTTGGCAAATCTTGTATACTTCCTGATAAAAATATTAATTTTAGTGGCAAATTTTTTCATTTTTCATGAAAAAAAATAATCTCGATTGGCGAATCTTTTCTAATCGCTTGAAGTCTATGGAAAATCCTAGCGAAATGTAATCTTTGTAAAACCACTTAAATTTTTCCAGTGGCGAATTAAAATCTATTTTCAAACCAATAAAATATTTCGATGGGCGAATTAAACTTTTCTTCAAACTAAAAAAAATAAAATCATTGGAAAATTAAACCTCTTTTCAAATGATTAAGAAAAAAACATTGGAAAATTAAATATAATATCAAACTAATAAAAAAAATGTGAGTAGCTGAAGTGTCAATGCAAAATTCACGATTATCGTGTGTTGGTTTGAAGGTTTCAAAGAAACCAAAACTTGAGACTTTGGTTCGGGTTTGAGGATTTCCCGGCTGACCATGTGACATTATGGACCACGACCATTTAATATTGCCTAATTTAGACCAAAATATTTTATGACAAAGCCTTAAATCTTAATTCTTTAATCCTGAGGGTTGAGTCTCGTCAACCTAGCGATGTCCCCATTTTAAATTATGCACGTGCATAAAGTTTATTTTAAAAGAAGGACCGTTCGATGAAAATTTTCGATGGATGGCTATAGATGCATTCTAGAAGTAAATCCTTGAAGCACTAGACTTGCGAATTGAAACCTCTGGAATAACACTAGAACTATTAGATTTTCAAAAATCAATGGTTGAGATTTTATTAATTATTGGTTTCAGAAATCAACATATAGTTTTGATCATAAGTGAGCAAAATTTATTATGACTTATTAGGACATTGATAATCATTAAGGTAAAACAAGACATTTAATTATGTCTTTTCAATGCATTGAAGTACTCTACCTTTCATTTATTTTATTGAAATTCTCAATTTGGCTGTAGTACTGGGCAGTGGCGCGGATTAATACCATATGAATAACCAAAGTGATTGATTGGATAGATTTATATTGAAAACTACATGATGTACTATAGAATTGTAGATGATGATGTCAATAATCTAGTGATTTTGACAATTGATAGCTTGCATGGCACTATTGATTTTGACAATTAACAGTTTGTCAACTTGAGCTACAGTTTACAACTTTGCATGTAGCCAACTTGAGGTACCGATTAAGTTGGATTTTTGGTTTGCACGAATCGTAATTATTAATAGTCAGTAGTAATTATACACAGCCTCAAATCTCACACGTGACATGTGTGAGGTGTACAAGGGACCAGGCTAGTAGTGGCACTTTTGGCCCATAAATAAGGATAGTGAGCACAGCTAAAATCATTTGTTGAATTGTCATAAGGGTTTTCATTTTGTAGGGTTAATAACTTAATAAGGATTCAGGAAGAAGATGTTGTGGTATTATTGGGGATGCTCTAAATTCTCCTGCCTCTAGTTATGTAGCTACATGGTAAAACACCAATTTCCTTCAAGTTCAGAATGGGTGAAATTGGAAAGAAGTTCATTTGGTTCACTTGACTTCTTAGACAGGTTTTTAACTAGGATGAGGAGCTCTGATGGAGATAAGTGCTATCCCAATGCATGGAGGGTGCAAGTAGAAGATGGGAGCAGTTTCACTACCCCTCATTGTCTGCACAGTTTCCCAGGAAATTCCCATGCATTTATTTTCAATGCTCATCTTTTGCATGGGAGCATTTTTACTACCCCTCATCATCTACATGGTTGGCTAGGAGAATCTCTTGCATTTATTTTAAGACACCATAGCTTACCAGGCAAGCCCCATGCATTTATTTTCAATGCTCATCTTTTGCATGGGATCAATTTTATAACCCCTCATCTTTTGCATGAGTCTGGTTCTAAAAGGGGCTAAGTATATTTTGTATCTTCACGGCTCCCATTTCCCTAGTTTAATTGGGCCCCCTTTCCCCATGCATTTATTTTCAGAGCCCATGGCTGACCCGGCAAGTCCCATGTGTTTATTTTCAAAGCTCATGGTTGAACCAACAAGTTCCATTTATTTTCAGAGTGACAAAGATACATGTATCACATTTACGTTTTCAAATTTTCACCAGCGGACCAGCAGAAGCTTGGTGTGTGCACTTACATTTGTATTTGTACTATGTAATAATGTGACATTGTAATTCAGTTGTAATAAAATAAATGGTTGTGCTATTAATGTGACATTGTAATTCAGTTCTAATAAAATAAATGATTGTGCTATTAATGTGACATTGTAATTCATTTTATTAAGTCCTTTGAAAGTTAAGTGCTATTAATGGTTGTGCAATGTACAATTAATGTGACATTGTAATTCATTTTATTAAGGTATTTTCAATGTTAAGTTTTTGGGCCCTTGGCCTTGATGTCAATCCTAGCACATTAAATTTTAAAGAAAATTTAAAACACATGTTTTATGTTTATTATTTATGGTTGTAGTTGCATTCCGGAATGAAATGCATAGAGCACTAGGCTTCGCGAACTTAAACCTTTGGAACCACCCTATAACCATTTTTTTGTTGATGCACTGGGTAAATCATTAATGGCTTGTTTCAAATGTTGTCAGCCATGTGGCATGTACTACCTAATTGTGTACTATGTAGTCCGTAAGTAATGAGTAGACATTTCGGTGTCATTCACTTTAATATTCGAAAAAACAACACTTTCTATTGCTAAGTGATTTTATTTTGAAGTTAGAGGGTCAGCACACGGGGATATTTCAGTCTTTAGTTTGCTCATTGCGGTGCACCACCCTATTCTAGGTTCCACAGTTCCACTTCCAACAAAGCCATTCCAGTAACCTACTTTCAACTTTAGAATCAAAATTTAAAAATCAGGTAAAGTTAAAGAGTTATTGTGGCTACATTTCATCGCTTGACATTTCTTAAAATCTTATTTGGTCAAACTTTTAAGTTTAGGTTTAGGGTTAAGAGGCTTAAGAATTAAGAAAAATTAAGTACTAATAGGGAATTACAAAATTTCATATTGTTGATTGTATCGGCATGTCTACCACCAGTACCACTAGAGCAATGTTGGATAAAAAAATACGTTAAGCGACATTGCTTAGAACCCTAGGTTTCACTAATGAATACGATGATATTTATGATCCTAAAACCTATGAGTAGGCATTACCTCAGAACCTAGATTTTCATCTAAGAATAAGGTTGCAAAGCAAATGCAAGTTAATAGTATTAGTGCACCGTGGGTAATTGGATTAGGGTGCATGATGTTACATGGGGTTTTCCCTTACCTAGAATTTGTCATGGTTTGTACCCAAAATTATGATGATAACAAAATACCAATTGTTAATAAGGATAACAAAGAAGAATTGTTATCCATTAATGCGAGGAAAGAACTTGGAAAAGTGTTAATAGGGTTTTACAACAAGAATTTGGAAATGTCACATTGACCTAGAAATCTTACTAGTAGATTATGAAGCGATGGATGAAATGGAGAAAAATTCTTTCTTAAATAGAATAGTTTAGGATATAAACAAATTCAAAGGTGATCATAAGCCTCCTTATTATTTGGAAATTTTTAAACCATGGGTTTAGGATACTATTTCCATGCTAGCATTTTTCCTTAGACTAGATAGCAATTTGGAAGTGAGTGCATGCCTCCTTGAAATGGTGTATAATATCCATTATGGTGTTCAACATGTCAAATATAAATTTATTGAGCACATTTTAGAATCCATGCATAAACAATTTTTAATGATTAAAGGAGGTTCCACCAAGACATAGGTTCACAACCTACTTGTGCTATCTTTTTCTATTCAAATTTAGAGGAATTTTTTAGACCAACAAGCTTCAGATTCAACCCTATGGTAATAGTAATCCTGAGCAAAAGAAAATGGCTCCAGTATACGAATGGACCACTGTTATAAGGTTGCATGATTCTTGAAGGAACTACAATCATTTTGTAGACTAATTTTTGGCTCCATTGCATCAAGAAATTACAAATATTCCAATGCCTAGATTGCCTACATATGTCATGTAGAAACTACATTCAACTAGGAAAAGAAATACAATTGGTTGATTGGTATAATGGAAGAATATCTGATTGCTAAGATTTTATGGATGGAAGTATATACATACAAACTTCAATACATGACATAAAGGGATTTTTTCTTTGGCATATGTAAGGGAAGATGTAAATCTCTTGATATGAAAGAACACTTTAGCTTGATTAGGGGAAAGACCTTATTTCTTTCTTTACCTTTTTCATGTGGAGGATGACATTCGAGAGAAAAGAATTTAGTGTAGCACATGATCTTTTGAATTTTTTTGATTTTGATGCTATCTATCACTGGCAGTATGATCCATGTGACACCATTAAATCAATGATTGTGCTCAATAAGAATGTTGGAAGTAGAATTCAACATCAAAGTAAACCCTTGCTTGAAAACTTGAGAAACAAGGATTCTTGGGATGAGGTCAAAGAAGCAATGGAGAAAAGTATTGCTGAGAATGGTATTTCTTTTGAACAATTGTTAGCAGAAATTATGGCATTGCATCGAAAGACAATTAGGAGGTACACCAATTTTTATGAAAAAATTCATCAACCATCTAGTAGAGTAAAAATGTCAGATTCTCTAGAGAAGGAAGTTACAGAAAAAATTGGTCACAATAAAAAATTATTGCCTTTTTTTCTATGAGGAAGGACCTAGGCGATCCAAGAGCTCTTGCAAAGTATGGAGATAACAAAGAAGATCTTGAGTTTAGAAAATTATGGAATATAGAGCATCCAAATGAATGAGAAGATGAAGAAAGTGATGATGATAGCGAATAAGAAAGCCATGTCAATTTCAAACTTGGTTTAAGTGAGGCCACAAAAGAAGTATTTACTACAGGAGCAGCCATAGCTGAAAAAATGGGTTATGAAGGTGGCAGTTTGGGGTCCCAAGGACAAGGAATTCCTACAATAATAAATGTACAACATAGAAAACCACTTGATAAATCTAGCCTTGGAGCTGATAAAGTAGACCAAGGGAAAACAAGTAGAGCTAAAACAATTCAATTTGTTAGAGCTTCAAATCCTTGTCCTCATGGTCAGACACAATCACAACTAGGACATGCCCATGGTGGAGGACTTAGTGCAACTGGCACTGCCTCTGGTGGTGATGGTATGGGTAGTAGTACTAGTAGTGGTCAACATGTGCTACAACAGAAAATTACACACAAGAGGAAAACAACACAATATACCACAGAAACATTAGGTGATCAAGGCATACAAAAGAGGCAAAGGATTTTGAGAGACCTCCAAGTCACACTACCAGTGGATCCACCACAAAGGAGTTATTTCCAGGAACTCCCCCACTGCCAGTTAGTCTGGTTGCGACATCATTAGAAACTGCAAGTACTCCTATTCCTTCGCCATTCAAGCATTTCATTGTTCCTACGTCCCTAGGTTTTGATTACATTCAAGAGTTTAAAAAGAAATTAGAATTGAATAAAAAATAAAAGAAGCAACTAATGGAGAGTGTGTTTGCTATAACTTCAGAGCCTACAACAACCATGGTATTACCCACATTTGACACAAATAAAGAAATCATGGAGTACACAATTCTTGTTCCCATAGTTCAAAACAAACCAGAAAATTAGATAGCTCCATCTGAATTTGAGGTGAACAATTTTCAATTGGATTTTTCTGGACTCAAAAATACTGACAAAATTAATGTATCAAAGAAGAACAATGAATTGGTGTACACATCATTTCTAAAGAAAGACAGAGAGAGAAAAAGGTTGTAGACTCAAATTGAAAAGTTACAGGCAGAGCTAGCAACTTAGAAAGAAAAGAGGAAAGCAGCAGATAACAAGAGCAATGAATTAGAAAAAATAATTAAAAAATCTGCCTCTACATTAACAAGCAAAGAGGATAAGCAAAATGAGATTGCAATGAATGAACTTAAGCAAAGGCTAGATGAGAGAAACAAGAAATATGATGAGGAAAATCCACTTCAGAAAAATTAAGACTAAGCATTGCAAATGGAAATGCACAGTGGGAACAAAAATTGCAAGGGAGAAAAAGAAATGAAAGATTGGAGGCAGAGCTGATGGAAGAAAAAAATGAAATTAAGTCTTGTCAAAATAAGGTATCTGCATTTTGTAGAGAAACAAAAGATCTGGGATGAAATAATGCAGGGGATTGATCATTTGTGTGACATGTTTCAATTGATTGATGCTATCAGACAACATCATAATAAGCTCAACAAATATTTAACGGAGAACAAAAATGTGTTGGCATTAGAGAAATCAGCAAATAAAATTCAACAAATAGTCTACAAAGCCAGTGACAATGTTTTGAAATCAAAAGGGATTACTAATTGGCTTGCTACGTCAATGACGTTGTCATCTATCATTGAAAAGTATTTGAGAATGCGTGAAACAGAGAAATATTTGCATTTGGCTGCAAACAAGATGAAGAAGGTGGATGAAAAGGTAAGGAACTTCACAGAGCTTGGTTTTCTAGAGGATTTTCACACAAATTCAAGCGATTTTTGGAAAGAATGATTTCAGAAAGAAGATGGAGGATGCAAGGAAAATTGATTTGGACTAGTTTCCTCAAAACCCAGATGTGGTGACCTATTTGGATTCCATCAAACCATTATTAACCCTAAATGCAAAATTGACTGAAGAATCCAAGATAGGTTCCAATTTGAATCATGAATTGTTAACAAATCTTCAATTTAAACAACATCAGTTAGAACAAATGAAAATTCCAACACCTAAAGAGTGGAAGTTGCTAGAAAAGGTGATGCAGTGACTTAATTTTTTATAATATGAGTTTCCAAGTTCTAACTCATCTCTGTGCAGACTCACAGAGTTGTCTTTGAGCAATATTTTGCATTGCCAATTCCTCTATGTATTCCTTCATGTGATAATCAATTCAAAAGCTCAAATTCAAACTTTAGTAATGTGTTGATGTTCAATTATATGTATTATTTATTATATCATTTGAAGAAAGTCTGGTAGTGGTTTCAACTTCTAGATATAGTATACACTTTAAACGATTGTTGATGTTCATTGTTGTATATGCTACTAATAATATTGTTAATATGTTATCAATCTAATAAGCATTGAGTTGAGTGATGAATCATTGAGCACATGCTCAAGTTTTACTTTTAACACAATTAAAATATGAACTATAAGGTGATTTTAATTACAAACATCCATAATCTTAGTGAAATTGCATGTTACAATTCACACATCAATACTCAATCTCCATGACTACTTAGCATATCCACTAAACATTTATATCAATTCATGCCATGGATTATCTATTATTGGAAATGAAATGGTGGATTTTTGGTTAGTTTCATTGTTGTGGTTACTATAGTCAAAGTCGTGGTTTTGGTGCTTTTCCTAACCTTAGTCACTAGTCCTCAGAGTTTTATAACATTGTCACGGAGCTCTAAATTTTCATAACTCCCCGATTCCCTGACATGGTTGATGGGTCACTTTATTGAGTTGCAAGTCTTTCCTGGTCATCTTTCTAGTCGATGGGTCAAAGGTTTGGAAAACTTTGAAACTTCAGACTTTGGTTCTAAGGTTCTAAGTTTCAACGAACACGCGACATTATGGACTAATCTTTCCTTAACCTTTCAAAGGCGCTATCATCTGACACCTCATTGAATGCTATGTATAGAATAATGTAAAATATAAAATATGAAATATCACAATTTCATGGAATACAACATAAAATATCATCAACTACAGGTTGACTTTGGAATATGATTCACAAAGTGCAATATAAAATAAAATATCATGAAGTGCAATGATTCACAATTTCATTGAATACAATTTATAAAATATCATCAACTACAATATGGAACAATGGAATCTGATCCTGGGATCCATGAAGTGCAATATAAATACCTAAAAGATGCTAATTCTCTTCCAATTCCCAAATGGACTGGGGGTCCTCAAACTGACGTTCATCATCAGATAAAGTAAAAGAGTTGTCTTGAATTTGATTCCAAGTCTACTCTTCATTTTCTTCGGCTTGTGTCTCAAATTCAACATTCATTGTGTCATATATCTGACTCCCATTGCCACTGCCAATGCCACTAGTACCAGCCTTTGGAATTGAAGTGTTGCACCACCCAGTCCCTCTTCTTTCACATGTGGACCTCTAGATTGCGAGTTCCCTTTCAAAAGGAAAATTTCTAACATTATATGCAGTTCCTTTCATCCTCAAGCAATTTTCCAAATTCTTGTCTAGTTTGTTTCTTAACTTTGATTTCAAAAACCCCAATGTACTGAAAACTATCTCATCCTCCACCGACCCCAATATCATTGTTTGACATAAATCAGCAAGTTTAAAATATTTTGATATCGAACCACACAATATTTCACTCTGACCTAGTTTGTCCAAACCTTTTTTATTGATCCCGGTTCAAAGGCCTTGTCCTTTCCCATGGATTTATACTGGTCCTTCATAGCTATTGCAAAACTCCCACATTGTTTTCTAAGCTTAGCTTCATCTAAAATTCCTTCTATTTTTTGCTCATTGTATGTTACAGTTTTTGAAAATTGTTCGATCAATATTTCTACCTGACCATGAAAAAATGTGGGGTTATCTCAGTTTTCCCAAAATTGAGGATACACAAATGGCTTCAAGTATTTCATGTCCAAGGAATCTTTCATGAATCTCTAAGGAAAGAGATTTTGCAATTTCCTTCAAATTATCACCAATAGATTTAACAATGCCTTGAAAATCTTCCTCATTAACAACTACTTCTCTACTAGAGTGCCTGGTTGTCTTACATTGGTACATTTGTATCTCATATCCACGTACACAGATGCATAAGTGCATGCTTGCATTAAAGTGTAAATAATTATTAGGATCATTCAAATCAGTAATTTTACGCCACATGAAATAATTTGGGCTATCTTGTGTTAGATCTAGATATAGATGATCGAGGCCCAAGCATGTATGTTTACGTAGATTGGCATATTCATTAATATACATAGTTTTGTCTTGGGCTTTCTTTACAAGCTCTTTCATCACATCCATCATGGGGAGAAGACTAGTTAAAGTCAAGAGTGTCTCTATATCGCTTAACCTATGTAAGAGGTCAGGAGCTTTGTCTATTGCGTTGCGATTTTTGTACATCACTCCAATCAAGGATTGATATTCTGAAAGAACTCATTGTGCTGGTCCATGTAGGGAAATCCATCTGGTATTGACATCCTTGAGAAGCTTGTTTCCTAGTGTTATTCCCTCATCAAAATTTTGAAATTTTGTGAAACGTTTAGGACTTTGGCAGAAGTATGCGTGGATCTCGCGGACTAGATTTTTGACTTTTGATACTGTAGGAAACTTGCTTACAATTTTGAATGCTAAATTCATTCTACTAGCCATGCAGTGAATGCCAAGCATGTATGGTGCACAAGTAGTTTGTAACTTTTTGCAAACACCGGTCCTTTGACCTTGCATCACTGCAGCTCCATCAGCTCCTACACACACCAACTTTTTTGTAATTCTCAACTCATCCATACTTTGAATTTCATTTCAAAGATTTACTGACTAGTTCAAATATATTTGCTGCAATGTTGAGCTGATTCTTCATTTATGAACACAAAGGAGATATGAGATTGGCCCGAGACATGTTGTTGTAAAATATACAAATGCATACAAACCCAAAATTATTGTCTACTCACGGTAACTTCATCTAAGATAATGCAATGAAATTTGTCTTTTACTTTATCCTTTTAAATCTTCCTTTTCCCCGCTGCTTGACCCAGACGGTTGCCCAATCCCATCCAACATTCTTGACCAATGTGAGTAGGAATGGTGAGGAACATTCAAAAAAGATAATAAACCAGAACATTTTGGGTAGTCTATCATAGGACGCCCTCTAGACAAAATATGAAAAACAACACTCATCTAAACAATTTTTGACATATTTGTTGCTTCCATTTCTTTTCCAAATTGAGCCTCAAGTGTACCTTTACATGCAACAATGTTCAAAATTATTTTTTCATGCTCTTCATAATCTGTGACATACCTAACATGAAGACATTCTTCCTTTGATTTCCATCATACGACTGATTCTTCCTTTTCGTCTATGATTTGTTTTTCATAAACTTTACCGATATGCTTTTCTATAGTGTTAATCTTTAGCTACAATGTCTTGGATCTTCCACATTTCCAACTACAAATCTTACATTTGGCCAATTTTTCCTTTTCAATATCGTTTGCATTGCCAATCCCCACTGGTACCATGAATGGGTACTTTGACAACCAACCAAGTTGAAAACTCCTTGTAATTTCGCATTCACACCCCCTTTCTGGTTTATTTTTCATTTTCTTGCTACCAACATCATCATCCTCATCCAAGTCAATTATCTATTTTGGCAATGTTGGTGAAAGAGTTGATGATGCAGCTCCATCTTGATATGATGGAATAGAAGCATTGCCAATTCCAAAGTAAGACTGTATGGTACGTCTACATTTTTGGCATTTTGATGGCCTCCCAGTCCCTTCACCACCACGAGGGAGGGAGGAGTCTCTTCACCACCTTGAGGGCCCTAAGGAGGCGTTGGAGTCTCTTCACCACCCGGAGGGGCTGGGGAGCGGCAGTCTCTTCCACCACCACAGTGTGAGGCCTTACCACCCTGAGGAGCAGAAGAAGTCTAAGGAGTTCCAAGAGTCTCTTCACCACCCTAAGGAGTGACAGGAGCCTTACCCTTGTTGCTTGATTCACTCAACATATTGATCTTTGATTCGCTCGACATATATCCATCTCTCACTTCAAATAAAAACTAGAAAAAAAATGTCTTCTTGTTTAAGGAATGAGGAGAATAATAATATAAGATCTCATTCCCTACTCAATATCATCTTTGCAAAGAATGAGAAGCAAGAATGGAAAAGAGATAAAAACTTATTATTATAACTAATAACACTATGAAGAAATGATAACTCACCTTTAAGTCTACATTTTCAGCTTTGGCTGACTTCCGAATCAAGAAGTAGAACCTTAGAACCGAACAAAATGTGTAAGAATAAATGACATTTTCGATTGTATTTATTTATTTTCAAGGAATGGATTAATAAAATTCCTTTCAGTTATTTATCAAAGATTGTGTGAATGGAAATGCAATAAGAATTTATAAGTAGTGTGATAAGTGTTGTTCTTTATAAATGATGTAGAATCACATATCAAATTCAATACCATGGAATAAAATATTTTTTTTTTGGATTTTCCTAAACTTAGTCACTAGTCCTCGGAGTTTATAACCTTGTCCGCGAGGAGTTCTAAATTTTTCATAACTTGCTTGAATTCCACGACTTGGTTGATGGTTCACTTTGTTGAGTTGCAAGTCTTTCTTGGTCATCTTTCTACTTTCGATTGGGTGGAGGTTTCAAAAATTCAAAACTTCAAAGTTTAGTTCTAAGGTTCACTTTGTTGAAGCAAGAATGGAAAAGAGATAAAGAAAACTTATTATTATAACTAATAACACTATGAAGAAATGATCACTCACCTTTTAAGTCTACGTTTTCAGCTTTCGCTTATTTCTGAATCGAGAAGTAGAACCTCAGAAGTAGAACTGAACAAAATGTGTAAGAATAAATGGCACTTTCGATTGTATTTATATCAATCAACCTTGATTCCATATTTGGCGAATTTCACAGGATTTTTAAATGGTATATTAAAAATTTGGCAAATCCCGCATGCTTATACAATGATGCGTTGTAATTTTCAAGGCAAAATGTGTCCTCAAATGTAATTATTTTTTAATGTTATTGGCGAGATAGGTCCTCATGAGCAACTATTTATAAATTTTAATTGGTGAAATGGGTCTATACAAGCAACTATTTGTAAATTTTAATTGGTGAAATGGGTCCTGATACAATGTTGTTTTAATAGTATTGGCGAATATGTAGGTGTTTTATTAAATGCTTTCGGGATTCCAGGTGAAAATATTAGTCGGTCCAATTGAAATGCGTAGTTTGACAATGGCAAATTTTTTGCCTAAATATGCCTCATAAAAAAACTCATTGGCGAATGGACATGCATTGGACCTATAGTTCGTAAAATCTGGGCGATTTGGACACCCTGTTGGGTGCGAGAAATTTGCCAATTTCGACTTGGTCGATTCCTAGAATTCACCAATTGGTGAAGATTCGCCACTAAATTTTTCCCTGGTGTCATTCAATCGCAGACCTTGCAAGTCTCCGGCAAACATTATTTTAATCTTGCGAGGTGAGCGATGAACGATTGAGATTTATTCTTGGCATTGCATATCAATCGCCGATCTCATAACCATTGAGCATCAGGTGTTTGAATGTAGACCATGCCCCACCTCAGTGAGTACATGTGTCATGCAATCACAGACCTCGCACCATCTTGAAAACCATTATTTTAATCCTACGAGGTATGTGAGCAACAGCTGGGATTTGATCTCTAGATTTGGCGAGCAGAATTTCTGCACATGCAAATAGAATTAATCTTGAAGATGGGGCCATGACTAGGTCGACAAGACTTGACCCTCAGGAAAATGACTTAAAACATAAGTATTTTTCCATAAAATATTAACCCGACTTAGGCAATATGAATTAAGTGACCAAAAATTTAGTGCCCGACAGCCTAGGCCAGAGGGGCCAGTGATAACATGCTATGAATGGCTCAAAGTTGTAACTTAAGTGACCGGTGACTAGGAGTAGCAAGTCAACGCACAATTAAAATGCCTAGGTGTTTATGATGAAATTTTTCAAAATGAGGGTTTATAGACGAAAACCCTAACCCATCCACACAGAGACTCAAAGACGTGACAAAGTAAGAACCTTCTCAAGATTTTGCAAAAAAAATTAGAGGCTCTACCATTGAGCATGAGGTAGGCCCACAAGAATTACTTAAAGGTGTTAATTTTGTGACAAGTAATATATCCAAGTTGAATCAAGTCTTAAGATGAGCAAACCTTTGCCCTAAGAGTAACCCTAATAATATAAATTCACCATAAAAAAATAGGTGACTTTTAACTTAAACCTTGCTTGTCAAATTTTCAAAACCTAAAAGACACATGCAAGGGGATGATTGAAAAACACACTAAACACTATAAAAAAACTAAAAGGATAATCCTTGAAAGATCGTTTTATATCTTATAGAATATAATTCAATTGTGACAACTAATCAATCATAGAGTCTAAATTTATGACCCAAGAAATATGAATAATCATCCAATCTCTTATTAAATAATAATAAATTGAAATCTATTATACAAATTCTTGAATAATTCTAAAAAAAACATATAAAATCCTAACTCTCCTAAATGGGAAAAAAAATCAATTTAAAAGATTAAATAATTACTAATTAATAACAAAACTTGGTAATTTTTTAATAATAGTTATATATTCAACATTGTCCTTTACATGTCGATTCATAGTGAAAATAAAAAAACATCAATTTTTGATAGAAAATGAATTTTACAGTTAAACAAAATAGGGGAGAGGACCCAAAGCATGTTCCAATAGTTGTGATAGTAATTTTTTATATAATGTCCAATATTTTTATCAATATTGGACCAATAGTTGTGACTTTAAAGTTGTTAGTGTTGATGATGACTACCCATAATTAAACAAAATGTATTCCTTTGATCTAAAAAGCAACCAATCATGTCATTCCACATCAGCGCTCAATAAAACATGTGAATGCACAAGTATTGGTCTCACTTTTTTTTGGGCCTTTTTGAACACCATGACAAAAAGCATGCTGATGTGGCATCATATTTGATGATGTGGCCCTCAAACCTTAGTTATAAGTAGGGGACTTGTCAAATAAGCTGCTCTAAAAAATTGGAAGTGATTTGAAATTTCTACGTAGAATAATTAGAAATGCGAAATTAGGGCACTCAACTACTAGATCCTCTCCCCTAAATATGCTCATACGACCATCAAATTTAACTTTTGGTAGCAACTGCTGACCCAAAAAAAAAACAAGTTACCCACATGTTAAATGTTAAACGTAAAGTCGTTTAGTTATTTTCTTTGAAAGTGACTGTTGTCAGCCTGTCGCTGTTTGAATGTCTACTTGTGGATTTTGACGTGGACGTTACTATTCATGCGCAATTATTAGCTTCAACCTTTTTTAATCAGTTTCAATGGTTGCTCTTATTTTACTCTTGGTAACCGTCTGATAATACGGTAAATTCATCTTTTCTTTTTTGGGGACTTAACTCACATTATTCATTCGGCATATAAATGCATTCACGTCCAATCTTAATCGCTCCCAAAATTCAGCCCGACATTGGAATACAATCTTTTAATATAGATGGCCCATTTACAACTATAGGTTGTGGATAAAGCAACCACACTTTACTATTGGTTAACCCAATTAATAACACCACCAAACAAATTAGAGAGATAACTATTACATATCTATGGATGTCCATTGAGTGCTACAAGTGATACGTAAAACTTCTACAAAGTATTTGTAGGTAACTTCCACAGACTCTACAAGTATTATTAAGACTATTATGAACATGTTCTAAGTGACTCATGAAACTTCTATAAGTTGGTTGGAAGTCATTTATAGGACCTTTATAGGTTGACAATAAGTCTCTTAAAGAATTAATCGCAAATAGAACACTCTTGTTAAACTAAAGCTTTATATTTTCTCTTTTTCCTAATCTCCATGCCTAAGATGAAATTAACATCCCCTAAGTCCTTCATATCAAATTGTATAGAAAGCTAAGATTTCAAGTCTCTAATCACATCTTTATTGTTACCAAAAATTAACATATCATCAGCATACCAAGTGATAATAAAGAAATAATAATTGTCTTTTTTTTAATAAACATGATTCAATCTAATTTAGACCTCACAAATCTGGAAATCCTAAATTTTGCATTTATACGAGACCATTTGAGACCATGCAAAGATTTTTCAATCTATAAACCAATGACTCCTTATCTTCTACAACATAATGCTTTGGTTGTAACATATAATTTTTTCCTCCAAGTCACCATGCAAGAAAATTGTCTTCACATCCTTCTATTTTATTTCAAGATTGTAACCTATTATAACAAAGAGAAAGAGTTGGAAAAAATGTCAACTTAGGAACTAGAGAAAAAATCTCACCAAAGGTTATCTCTTCAACATGAGAATATCCTTTTGCAACTAATCCTAACTTGTACTTCTTAATGTATTACAATTTGAACTCAACTTCTTCTTGAAGACCTATTTACAACCAACATGTTTCCTTCTTTCTGGAAACTAAACCAAGTCCCAACTCTTATTCTTTTTCAATGCAACCATCTCCTCTATTTCAATACAAATACAAACTCAAGGGAATAGTCAATAAGCCCCTCTACAAGATTTTATTTTTGAAGATCCTTCAACCTCTTTTGTCTATATGAGGTAAGAGCATGAATGGTTACCCAAAATGTATGACCATTCGAATCAAGAATATGTAATAGTTATCCTTTCAACTTGTAACCTTTCTATAGATACAAATTCTAGAGGTTTTATAGGTTCTAATGACATGGGTACATAGATTATCCAAATCTCTCCACTAGATAAATAAAATATATATTGTATTATATGTAGGTGTTAGCATCTTGAGTCAAAAGAGAGTATCAACTCAAAACCCATTCTTGAACACTATAGCTTCTCAAATCATCTTATACCCTCTATTGTCGAAGACAACCTAAACTCCCATATTATAGGTTATGTGACAAACCAAGGATGTGTAGGCCACCAAAGACAATACCTATACACATTGTTTATGCTTTTGATGCATGTCTTTAATTCATTTATGCTCTCAGTCAATCTCTTTTGTGCATTTCTGCATCTTTCTTCCATATCTAATTGAATCTCATCTTTTCCTTATGTTTCCCTAGGTAAAAGTGCCTAAATAGTCTCTCTTCAATCTGCTCAATCAATACTTCTGGTAAAACTTTTGTCAACTTGATCACATCAATATCATTATGAATTATATAAATAGTCAAGGCATCAATGATCTAATCATGTGGGTGATCCCACAAGGTTGGTTTACAATTTCTAGGAGATTATGATTTTTGCTGAAATCACATATTTTTAGAAAATATAATGATTTAAGCCTTAAAAAGTTTCATTTAAAGCATCCCAATTAAAGAGGGTTTGATCAAACTACCTTAGATCAAATCCCCTTGGATAGAACCCCGCTAGTTTTAAACCATACCTATAACAGAGTCTCCTTTACACCTATCAAAATGCTGATAAAAAAATACTTTTGATTTACCTTTTGGGGGATCAAATGAATTCATTTAAAATTTATTTTTTGTAAGTATGTAGTCCTTATTATAAGCTTCCCAAAAAGTATAATTTTAAATAAATTTAATTTAATTATTATATATTTATTCTTTATTTCTTGTGAATGTAGGTTTTTCACCAAAAATCAAGCTCTCTATTCTACACATGTGGAAAAATAGAAGATTATTAAAAAAAATTGAAAAATATTAGTGCACAAGATATTGAAGTCCTTGATCCAACAAAAAAAAATGAATTTTGATACATACAAAAAAATTGTGTTATGTAGTCTGCCTAGATGTCTGAATTGTAATTGGTTTGACTTTGAAACTTGATTAAGGAAAAAATATTCAATAAAACACTATGAAACCAATTAGAAGCACTAGATATCATAGTTACAAATCTAAATTAAAAAAAATAGAATTTTATCCTTCATGGAAAAAAGTTGTGTTATACGGTGAACGTAACTCCTTAAAAATGGTGTTTACTAAAAAACTAGTTTTCGAAGAAGATGGAAACAGAAGTGCAATCTGATTCCAAAAATTTTGAAAAAAAAATATTTAGAATCTATAGACAAAATTTCACAAATCACTAGTTTGCATCATCTTCAAATTCCTCATGATTTAGCCACTATAGGTGCCCGAAAGTGAAGATTTAGTTAGAAAAAATTAGTTCAATGTCAAGTTTGGCCAAAAATTGTAAACCAGTATTGTGGGATCACCCATGTTCATATGATGGTCACGACAACCAAATATCTCCAATCTTCTTCAATCCATCAGATTGCTCAATAATCTTCAATACCTCCTCTTTAGTAAAGTCTTCTTCATCATCATCTGTTGATACCAGGTCAAAAGCCTCTATAATTGTTGCTTCATTTTCTTCTTTCTTCTCATCTGACTTCAATTTCTTTATTTATGGAGGGAGAATTGAATTGATTCTTC
>VDFB02077319.1:0-21666 GCA_007258455.2 Sequoia sempervirens
CTCTAATGTGCAAAACAACTAAAAATGTGAATGATAAAAGACTAAGGACACTTCAAGATTAGCCTAAAGAGTTATGAAACAAGAAGGAAAGTAGATAAAACAAGATGCAAATGGTTATACCTTCCTTGTTGTTGAAGACTCCTTGGTTAGCTCTTGATTTGGATGACTTTGTGTGCTCCTTAGATGGTTTTTTGAGTGGCTAAATGCAAGATCAACTTATGCAAAATGATTAAAATGGATGGCTAGATGTTAGCAAATGCTTGAGAATGCAAATTGGTAGTATAAGGTTGCTCAAAGTGAAAGTGTTGAAAATGCCCTTGAGGAGGGGTATTTATATAAGAATTTGAATTCTCTAGAGAATTCAAGGTCAAGATGCATCCAACAAGGCCAAGATGAAGGGCTATGGTGGGTTGAGAACCCACAAGCCCTCACATCTTGACATGTGGATGGTGAAGTGGCTAAGAGGAGATGAGGTGTAAGTGACAAAAAGGTACATGAGGTGGAGGAAGGACAAGCATCTTGGGGAGTGAGAAGATTTCCTCAAAAAGGGATTCCTTGTCCCCAAGTGGGAGTGAAAGGGACATTTGAGGAATTTTGGAATTCCTCAAAAATCTACATGGGAAAAGGAGAGGTGGTTGAGAACATAAATGTGAATTAAAAATTCACATTCTTAGGAGAGTCTAAAAGATAAAAGGTGGGCTCCAAAAAGGTGGGACTTGGTCACATGTGGAGATTGTGACAAGTCCAAGGTTCTAGAAGCCTTGGAAAGACAAAATGTGAATTAAAAATTCACATGGGGAGGAGAGAGACATAGGATGAATAAATGAGAATTAAAAATTCTCATGGGAAGGAGGGTCAATGTCCAAAAAGGAAAAATGGAAGAATTGACCAAAAAGTGGTGCTAAAAATGGCTAATGACCTTGGTTAAGGTTGTGCAAATATTGGATTAGACTAATTAATGGAAGATTAGAGGCAAGTGGCAAATGTAGGAGGATGTGACATAATCTTTGATTAAGAGGATGCACATCATAATCATGAATTAATTAAATTAATTCAGATTAGGGCAAGATCATGGAGGATGTGACAAGGAGAGAGAAAATGAAGAATTTTAAATTGATTTTAAATCAAAAGGGGAAAAATGACTAAATTAAATAAATTGGTGTATTTATTTAATTTAGAGAGGAAGAAGGTGAAAGATAAAGCATTTAATGATTAAATTAAATACTTTATAGATATGAGATAAAAGGTGCAATATTAATTTAATAAATTAATATTTAATATGGTAGACGAAAAGGGAGTAAATTTAATCATATGGGAGTGATTAAATTTAGATGTCTAGTAGTAAGAAGGGGCCCCTTTCTAGAGGAGAGATTATATCTCACATAGCTATGGCTGAAGTCTAGGTTGTGTAATCTATTGGAAAGATGATTACATAATTTTCACCCAACAACCCCAATAATGGTAGTAAGAGAATAATTAGAGAATGTTTGGTGTAGAATAATAATGTGTGGTGCATTAACAAGGATCAATCATACATAATAAAGAAACTTAACATAATTTTGCACCATAGCCATCGATCTCCTCTATATATTTATTTAACTCTTTATAGTATATAAAGTTTGATACAACATATTTTGATCTCAATATCTCTCTTTCTTATTTATTCTCTTTTCTATTCTTTCTTTTCATACTTACTTTCACTATCATACTATCCTATACATATACATGAGATTAGGGACATGTCCCTTACAAAAATTATCTATTCCTATTCAGCCTACTTAGCATTGCATTTATGGAAACTTGTAGTAGAATTTGATTGCTTATGTACCTCTACTCTAACCTCTATTAAAAATGTTGACTTTGAGAATTTTATTTCTAATTGATGAAGCTTATGAGTTACATATACTTCTTGTTTAGTTTATGTAATTTTCTTATAATTATGAATAAGGAATAATTAATTATCCTTTCAATTCTTTTCATAATAACATATCTTATTAACCCTTATCATTATATATTAATCATATGAATTTATATTTGCTAATATTATATTTGAGTCACTTAAAAATATTAATTATTTTTATTTTTTCTTTAAGACATGTAAACAATTAAAGATGCACATATTTAATTAAAAATGACAACATATTTTTTGTTTTTGTTTTTGTGACGAATCAAATAATGAAATTGAAGGTGTCCCTTTTCTTGCAAAGGATCATAAATAAATAAATAAATAAGAAAATTCTTATGTAAGTGAGGAGGGGCCTTTTTAATTTTCCCCCTCCCCATGTTCCTTTATCTACACTATAAGACTATGGAGGGATAACAATGATAATTTTCTCTCCCTCCTTTAGATACACAAACCGTTGATTCATTTTATTGATTGGGTTTTAGGGTTTTCTATTTTTTTTATGATAAATTTCCTTTTAATGGGAGTTTTAGATGTAAATATCTATATTCATATTATCTATTTTTAATGGGTTGAGGTTTAAAATAATTAGAGAAATACTATTATTATTGTAGAATGACTCCAATAATTAGTGATTGTTAGAATTGAGCTAAATGTTTTTTTGTATGTCCTAAGAGATTATTCTAGGTTAATATAGAAAATGTATGTATGTATGTATGCATATGTATATGTGCATGTGTGTGTGCATGAAAATTAGCATATGATAATTTAGCTTCAATATATAATAATAAAAAATCTAGAAAGCTACACAACTATCAAATTATATACTTTCTAATACATGAAAAAAATCATGACCATTTATTAATTATGTGTACTAAAAAAAAGTAATTTTTTTCAACTTAACACAACTTAACCAATTTAACTTCTTTCCAATTATATTGTAATATCAAGAACTAGTTCTATCACTTATTTTTAATTTTAAAAAATTGATTATTGAATCACATCTTTTATATTAACAACAAAGAGAAAAAAAAATATTGGTAACATAAGTAATAAGTTTGGTAATATCATCAATATGAAGAGACCTGGGAAGGTTGTGATATGAAAGAAAAGAGTGAATGGAAAATTGAAACATTCATAATAAAGTCTTAAGTGAGATTATTTTTCTACCTTCAACAAATAATATCTTTTAACATAAAGAAACTCATTAAAAAGATATTTTTTATTGGATACACCTTAATGTTAACCACTCTAAAATGGCCACATACTAAAATAAATTATTATAGACATTAATTTATAAATTCAAACATAAATGGATTAACTAATCCAAATTGAAAAAAAGTGATCAATTTTTGTATATGACTTTCTTTATGAGAGAGGCATGTAAAAAAGCAATGGGGAGATAGAAGAAAACACAAAATGGTAAGGGAAATGGAGGATGAAGGCTTAGAAGGGTGGTAGGATAAGGTAGGAAGAGATCCTTATAAATATTTAAGAAAAATAATTTTATTTCATGAAATACCACAAATATAAATCATTCGTCTAGCTTGAAACCATACAAATCAACTACTTTGCTTTGATAAATTTGTTGCATCAGTGACCAAGAGAAAGAAAATTTATTAGCGACATTAAGCTTACTTTTTAAAATATTATTACAACATCATACACGAGCAGAAATAGTGAAACATTGATGAATTATGTAAAATGTGACATTTTCTATAAAATAACACAAAGGTGGTCAAATATTCTAGACATGATTTGAGATTTTAGGAATGGGAAATCAATAGGTAGAAAGCCTTAAAAATTAAATATTTTGCATCCAAAACTTTTGGTGAGAGACAAAAGGTCATGAAAACCCTATTAGATGGAAAACTATGGGTAATGACCATGAATAAAAATTAAGTTCAATTTCCTAGGAGACCTTATGGTTAAAAAGAACCATCTAGGAGTAGGTGTCCTCATTAATTATTTAATTTTCTATGCATGTTTTAGGAAGGAAAAAGGTGGGGCTTACACATAGTATAAAATTAGGCACAACATTTTAATTCATAACAAAGGGGTAAAAGGTTCTAAGACAAAAGGAAAATTGAGGGGTTTAGAAATAGGATAAAGAGAAAAATTAAATGAAAATGGATACTTAAGAAGGTTAAAAAATTCTAGGGGAATGCTATTGGAAAGGAGATAAAAATGGATAGGCTAGGAAAAATGGGTCAAAACATCACAATATGGACTAAAATGTACACAAAAGTGTAATAAGAGTATGAAAATTATGTTTTTGATATTAAAGTAGGGAAAGGGCCCTGATCCCAATAGTACAAAATAGTAGAACTAGAGACAAAAAATCCCAACAGTCTCAATTGACCAAAAAAATATAGACTAAGGAGGCATGTAGGCCACGCTAAGAGAAAAAGAGCATTAAAGAGAACCCAGGTAGAAAATAATTAGGCTCATAGGCCAAATTTTTTTTTAAACAATAGCAAAAAGGAATTTACAAAAGATAGCTAACTTCATTACTCCTTAGGGCCATTAATAAGGTCCCAATTTGCCTTCAACATATCAAGGGAGTCCTTCCAATCATTCTCTATGCTTTCCATGGTGTTCATCATCTGATCCTCTCTCTCATGGTTCTTGCCCATCTTTCTCTTGAGTTTCTTGATCTTGGATTGTCTTGAAACAATACCAAAAACCAAATGATTCATAATAGCTTTAGTTATAGAGATAATTCTACCAATAGCATTATACAAACCCATAACCTCTTCCTTTAGAATTGTGATGTCACATTTTGAATCAATTGTTGAGACACGACCCCACAAGTCCTTTATTTGATATTTAAGGTTTTGAAGAGACTTAGTACAAGTTTCTTCCTCTTTCTTAGAAACCTCCCTCTCATCATCATTTTTTTACATTATCTTCTTCCTATCCTATTTCCATTTCCTTAATGTCAAATTCATCTACCTCTTAAGAATTCACATCCTTCTTGTTGTAATCTTCCTCTTCAACTACATTGAACTCCTATTCTTCCTCTACCTAAATACTATTATCTAAACTTTTCCTCTATTTTGATGATCGACACTAGCCAAACGAGCAAACTTTCTCTCACCCACCCCTCCACTTTTTCATTATTTTGACCAATTTCACCCTCATAAAAAATCTCAATTATTTCATCCTTTGACCCCAAACTGACAAAGAAGCACAAATTATTATTTTTTGGAAGTTTTAGGGTTGAAAGTATTTTTCCTTTTATGAGGAGTAATTTTTAAAATATCTTCATCATAGGAAGGATTCAAGGTAACAACATTTTTTTAGAAACCTAATAGAGGTTTTGGCTTGCTCCTCGAAGAAGTGATATTCAATGATAGATGGGGTTTACTTCCAATCATCTTAATCTACAAAGGTTTGACAGAATAGGCGGGGCTTGGGTATGGGGTGGTAGAAAGAAAATATTTGTAAAGGGTTAAAATTAAACCCTAATGGAGGGGAGGAGAAGCCCCCTTGTCAATGCAAAGGTGAAGGGAAAACAACATGAAGAAAGGGATATTTATCTTTTCTCTATGGCAGATGTGGTTGAAAAAAGGATAATGGTACCCATGAACTATTTTGAATCTCCCTTCTAATGTGAAATAACACGTGATATGAAGACTTACCAACCTAAAAGGCATTCGAAACTTCTCTCTTTCATAGCGTTTTTGAAATCTTTGAGCTTGCTTTCCCTCTTTTTGAAGAAATTAGCAATGAAACTTTTGTAATTACCATTATCAACCTTCACCACTGTAATACCTTTGCACTCTAAACTAGTCGCTTCCCTAGTGAGTTATGGGTCATCACAAAATAAAGGCCACCAATAGAGACTTGGCCTCCTTTCCATGAATTATAAAATTTTGAAGTTAGCTCACCATTATACCCCTGCATTGTTAGGAAGAAGGATGTAAGACCAACTTCCTCAAAAATATTCCACAGTTCAATATATTCTAAAGCATATGACTTGAATATTTTGGGCTAATAATAATTCTTAATTCTATGAGGGAAAGACCTTAAGTCTTTAGTTCCTACCTTACATCTAGACACCTTACTCAAATCACATATCATTGCAATTTTAAAACTCCTATTAGCCCCAATTCTCTTTTTTTATATTAACTCTTTCACTTTTGGGGGGACTTGATCATATCCCCAAATTACCTAGTGAGGTTCGGAAATCCCTTCATTTGAGGCTACATCTACAACCTTGTTTCCCTCTCTATATGTGTGTTAAATTTTTAACTGAAAGAAACCCCCAATCAAAAGTTTTGAATCTTCCATCAATCTCTTGTTTCCCAAGGAACAACAAAATATCCCTTGAGAATATCAATTATCAACTTGGAATCTCCTTCTATGACTACTTGATTGAAGCCCAACTCTCTAGATCTCTTTAATACCCACCACATAGTAGTTGCTTCTACCACATTACTAGTATAGATACCTAAATTCTTTGCATAAACTTCAATAAAATATGGACTTTATGGTCTCTTATTACACCACCTTCCAACATCATACCTAGGTTCCCTTTCAAACAACTATCAAATTTGAGTTTTATCCATCCTTCCTTAGGAGGTAGAAATTTGGATATCCTTCTACTCTATATTTTTTCCCAATTAATCCTGGTTAAGTCTTTCTTAATCCCCCAATTCTGATTGATTCTAAGGTCACCATGAGAAGGCATCCTTTTAGAGAGCCCATAATTTCTAGAATTTATGTTTTCTTGAATATATTATTTTATGCTAAAGAAAACATCCATATTGCTTCTATTTTGATCTCTAAAGATTTTATTGTTTATTTGTTTCTATAATCCCTATGAAAAAATGGGGGATTTTTCTACATATATCTTCAATGATAGGGTGGAAAAAATGAAAATATATTCAATTTTCCGTGCGAAGTCCTTGAGAGAATAGGGAAAAACCCAATCAACCAAAATAATTCTTAAGACTCGAGTCCAAACATCTCTAGAGAAGGTGCAGTGAAAGAACATGTGTTTTATATTCTCAACATCCTCATGGCAAAGGGAACATATGTTTATAAATTGAAAACCTCTTCTATTAATATTGTCAATAGTAAGGATAATACCATGGACAACAACCCACCATAGGCAATTTATTTTAGGAATAATTTTAGCATTCCAAACTTAATTCCAATCAAAATTAATAGGAGGAAACAAATGTTGTTCCATCATAACATAAGCAGACTTAATTGAGAAGTCCCCAAAAGGAAGAGTATTCCATATCCATTCATCCTCCTTATTATAAGAAAATAAGAGACAATCTCCAATTTGATGACTTAAGGCCTAGGAAATAGCTCCCCACTCTTGTTGCCTCCCTACCCTTAGATTCCTTCCTCCTAGACCAATTGTTTCTCAAAATTCAACATAATCATGCAAGTATCTCCCATTGACTCTAACTAACCTCTCCTTGATTTGATTTAGTTGATTAATAGAAGAAAAAACAAGGCCATTGTTCCATAGATCTTCCCAAAACCTTGTCTTCCTTCTATTACCAACTCTCCTTCTGACGCCTTGTTTTAAATTATTTTTTATTTTAATTAATTTGTTCCAAATGATAGATCCATTTGGCAATTCAGGAGAAGACAAAAAACATCCCAGATTAGAATTTTCAAGATATTTAGCTTTAAAGATATCCACTCAATCTTTGTTACCTTCAAGGAAGTTCCATCCAATTTTAGAGAGAAGAGCTTTGTTGAATTTTTTTAACCTTCTTATACCAAGGCTCTCATATGAGTATGCAAATTATGTTATTACAATTATCATGGTTAGAAAAATGACCATAAAGATAAGAAAAAAAATCTTCAAGATAATTAAGTAAAATAACTAAAAGTAATAATACTCATGTAAAATGTTGTAAGGTGAAGAAAGTTGGGCTATTGTGAAAATGGATTTTTAGTTCATGATAGTCTCCCTAATTTTGTTGTATTTGAGTTAAATCTTGTAATTTGTTAATTATATTTTTTGACAAATGGAATATTTGTTAAAGTGCAAAAATATGTTCTTTATCGTTTAGCTTAAATTTTTTGTTTTTTCAACTATTAATGAGGAACAACTTAGTGTCTTTTTTTTTTTAAAGGGTAAAAACTTTATTGAAAATCAGAAGAGAAGATTACAAAAAAACCCAGGCCACAATGACCCGCCAAAAGCAACAAAGCAAAACCCATCAGCCTTCCTCATTGTGACCATCCCCATCTTTAGCAAGAATCCCTTCTAAATCCTGGCGGAGCTCCTGGGGAACCTGCTCCCACCCATCAATCTTCCAACCAAGAAGATGCTCAGAAGCCCACTTAGCCAAACAATCAACAACCCTATTCCATTCCCGAGGAATATGGACAAAGGATATAATCTCCATCAAGGAACTAATCTGCAAAATCTGTTGCACCATTCTAGCCAGCTGCCAGCTAACATTAGACACCGTTCGATTATTTATCAAACCAATAAGAACCTGTGAATCAGATTCACAAATAACCCTGTGCCAACCCAAATCATAAGCCCTCTCAAGAGCATAGAGAATTGCCAAACCTTCCATAAGGTTGATAGGTTGCACCCCTTCGTGAGCAGAGAAGAAGAAAACCACTGAGCCCGAAGAGTCCCGACCAACTCCACCAATTCCAGCAGGACCTGGATTGCCTCTTGAGGAACCATTAGTATTGATCTTCAAGATTCCATCTGGAGGGGGCAGCCACATGCCCAACCTTTGGACTTTTTGTTTCCCCCTCCTTCCCCTCTTGACGCAAGCGGAAGCTGAAGACAACCCCTGGATTCCAAGTCTCTCCACCTTCTTAGCATCCCCTTTATCTAAAGGGAAAACCACCTCACACTTAGCTTCCATCGTCTCCTAAATCATAGCCCTCACTCTTTGCCAAACTTGTTGGAATATCAACCTTTCACCCCAAAAAAATTCTACGATTTCATTCTAACCAGATCTGCCACAATATGAAGGTAGGACCAACATACCACACCTCCTGCAGGAAAGAGGTCCCAGAAGGAGGTCTACCAACACTGGTCCAAAACTCCACCAGTGAAGAGGCATGAACACAAGGGATTCTCCAGGCCTCCCACCAAAGATGCCAAAGATGCAAAACAAAGGGGCACCGAAAAAACAAGTGGGAAGAATCCTCCTCCGCTGCCCCACACAGAACACAAATGGAAGGGCCTTGAAACCCCCTCTTCTGAATATTGTCCCACATCAAGCACCTGTTCCAGGCCAAGGTCCAAAGAAAGCAGCTGCACTTTGGACAAGAGAACTTGTTCCACACTCTCTTCCACCAGTGAACCTCCCCCCTCAAGCCTATGAGATAACAATCTCTGATATCTAGAAGCAACAGTAAAGACACCCTTAGGATTAGGAGACCATGAAATAACATCCCCCTCCTGCAGGGAACTACACTTCCTAGTAGAGAGGATTTTGTGCAGCTCAGCACAATCCTCCTCCATACCAATAGCAAGCCACTTGCCAGGATTCTTCCATCTCACCATTCTCAGCTGATCTCGGGCAGAGAAGGACTTAAAATTAGTCACCCTTGACCAACCAACTTCGAGGAACTGCTGGCATAAAGTTACCAAGTTCGAAAACTGGGCAAGAATGGGGGGAAAACCATCCCAAGAGTCGGACTAGAAAAGAGCTTCCGTCCCACTTTTGCAAATCCAAAAAAGGCCATCCTTTATGAGAGCAGCCCCTTTCTTGAGAGTACCCCAAATCACCGAACCTTTCCCCCTCAAGGAGTACCGGAGAATATCAATCTGAGGGATCCTTGGAAAATATTTATGAGATAAAATTCTAGCCCAGAGATGATCCTGCTTCACACACCAACACCAATACAACTTAGCAACTTGAGCCACGCTGGACAACGAAGACTGCCTTAAACCAAGCCCTCTGAACTACTTCGGGCTACACACAGTATCCCACTTGACAAGATTCCATTTGGATGACTGTAAACTACCAGCCCATAAAAAATGCCTATCAAGAGAATCAAACTCCTTAATAAAACTCACCGGGGCAACCTGGATCATGCATCTGTAGATGGGGAGAGCCTGCACCACAGACTGGAGCAACTGAACATGCCCAACAAAGGATAGCCATCTGTGGGTCCAATGATTAACCTTCACACGAAATTTATCCAATATATTTTTCCAAGAATCCCTATGAGGTCTTCCAACAGAGATCAGAATACCAAGGTAGGTCAAGGGGAGGGACCCAATCTGAAATCTAAAAATGTGAGAAATCCTCCTCTGAATGGGCTCTAGAGTGTTAAAGAAAAAGATGGAGGACTTTTCCTCATTGATCAATTGGCTCGAGGCATTAAGATAAACATCCAAAACTTTGTGCATATTAGTAGCTTCCATGATAGATGCCAGACCCATCAAAGTTGTGTCATCCACAAATTGCAAATGAGACTGCAATGGTAAGCCACCATCCCATCTCCATCCTGAAAGAAGCCCCAACTCCACATGCCTTCTCATCAAGCGGCCCAGACCCTCAGCAAGAAGGATAAACAAATAGGGAGAGAGGGGGTCTCCTTGATGCAGACCCCAAGATGCACCAAAAAGCTCTGAGTGCTCACCATTGATTAACACAGAAAAGGAAGTTGTAGTAACATAGCTCATTACCTAGTTAATCCAATCCTCCCCAAAACCAAAAGCACCAAGAATCTTCTGAAGGAAGGACCACTGAACTCTATCATAAGCCTTAGCCATATCCAATTTGATAAACATTGCCTTATCCTTGGAAGTGGCCATAGAATGGATAGTTTCAGTTGCAATCACCACCCCATCCAAAATTTTTCGACCCTCCACAAAACCGCTCTGTTCCTCAGAAATCAACACTTTAAGCCACTTTTTCAACTTGTCAACCATCAGTTTAGAGATAATTTTATAAATCACATTGCATAGAGAGATAGGCCGAAATTGCCTTAACCTATTAGCACCCTCACACTTGGGAATGAGAGCTAGGAAGGTGGAATTGAGAGCCTAAAGCATTTGCTTATTTGATTGAGACTCCTGCACAACTGCTAACAAGTCCAATTTGATAATATCCCAGAACTCTTGGAAGAACTCAATCGGAAAGCCATCCGGGCCAGGGGCTTTCCCCTTCTTCATCTGAAACACTATACCCTCCAGTTCATCAAGCGAGATGTCACTCATAAGATGCTCATTCATTTCTCTAGAAACAAGAGAAGGGATACACGACAGGACTTGAATTTCCTCATCGAAACTCCTTCGCTCCTCCTCCTTGAATAAAGAAGCAAAGTATTGAACTGCTTCGTTAGAGATCTCCTGAGAGGAGGAAAGCTGCTCACCCCTGTCATTCACTAAAACAGAAATAGAGTTGCCATGTCTCCTGGCTTTCACCGAATTGAAGAAGAAGGCAGTATTCTTATCTCCTTCCAGTAACCAATCAACCCGGGCCTTTTGTTTCCAAAAAATTTCTTCCCTTAGCTCACACTCCTCCAACAGCTTCAAAGCCTTGGCTTCTTCCAAAAGCAGCACTTCAGTCATCCCATCCTCCCTAATCATCCTCGTAATACCAGCCAACTCTGCCTGAGCAGCAGTCTTAGCATGGAAAATGTTTCCAAAGCAATGTCGATTCCATCGTTTGAGCTGATACTTGACAAATTGAAGTAACTTAGCAAAATTATACATTTTTGTACCATAGGAAGGTCTACCATACCTCCACCATTCAGCAACATAGTCATGAAGAGAGGGATCCCTAAGCCACATAAGCTGGAATTTAAAAGGAGGAGACCGAGGCACACGAGCCGAAGAGACTGCGAGCTTGATAGGCCAATGATTTGAACCCCTCCAGTCCAAAATTTCAGACTTAGAGGACCACAAACCACCAACCCAGTAACAAGAAACTAAAAACAGTCAAGATGCTCAGCAATGCACTCCTCCCCAATCCTCCGATTAGTCCAAGTGAACTGGCTATTACTAGGCTTGATATCAACCAGATTTAGAGCAGAAATGTTATCCTGAAGAAGAAGTGCAGAAGGCTCCAACCTCGCAATACCACCCCGTTTCTCATCCAACTTAGAGATAGCATTAAAATCCCCTACCATTATCCACGGATGGTAAGGAGCCATACTTCTAGCAAACCTGATATGGGTCCACAATAATTGCTTACCATGAATCTCAGTAGGCGCATAAATATTGGAGAAAAATATAGCCTCCCCTGACTCAAAGCAAGAAGCAATCATGGAGATAGAAGACTTGGAGGACATCCACCAAAGAGGAGAAATCTTTTGAGGATTCCATAAACAAGCCACTCCTCCAGAAGCCCCCTGAGCACCAATACATTGGCACTCACCATTCCCCCACAACTTAGGCATCAAACCAAACATACTTTCAACTGACAGCTTAGTCTCCTGGAGAAAGAGCACATTAGGAGATTGACTTCTAACCAACTCACGAACAACTTTTTGTTAAGGGCCACTGTTCAAGCCCCTTACATTCCAAGATAAAACAATCATTTCAAGGGGCTCAAAAAAAGAGAATCCAAGGTCTTAACAAAACCTGACTCCACCAAGTTCTCCCCTATCATTTTGATCTTTTCCACATCCTTCTTCCTGCCAAGCTTATAGACCTTTTCCGCCCCCCCTTTTTTTAGATCCTTCTGAAAAATTCCCAAATGAGAAGACAACTTATTATTCTTACCTAACTCTGAGGCCGATCCCTGAGAGGGGTGGGCCGAAGCATCTTTGCTTTTTTTTGGGACAACAACACAGCCTGGTTCCTCCGAAGCCCTCAACTGATGGTTTGATTCCAAAATCCTAGTCCCCTCAACTTGTGGAGCACAAAGAACCTCTGAACAGATCCCTTTAAGCCCTAGATCTTTCCCATCCTGTACTACATTTGGCAAACCCGTATGCACCTCCTGCTGAGAACCTTGCACTATCTGAACAGGAGACCCATGCTGTTCAACTTCCATAGTCCCTTGATCCAAGTCCACCAAACCCAGATTCACTTCCTGCTCACTAAAATCATCCAATATCTCGAATCTATTAAAAGTGTCCTCTTCTTTCCTTTCTTTGAGAGTCCTGTTCTGCCCCTTATTTCTGTTCCGATTCCTGACCAAAATAAAACCATCATCCCCAGCCCCACTAACCTGAATAGTATCCTTACCCTTATCCACCCTAGGTAGATTACGAGAAGGTTGAGAGTCCTCAGTCGCCACAGGCTTAGCCTTTGGACATCTACGTTGGAGATGGCCATACTCATGGCAAAATCGGCACCGAAACGGTAAGGTCTCATAGTCAAGATACTACACCCAGGAATACTCTCCTGCACACACTGCTAAAGAATCTAGCAATGGTTTACTTAAATCAATTTCCACACAAAACCAGGTGTATGTCATTACCTTCTTGAATTGAGTCTGCTGCGACGAGCCAATAGGATTCCCCAACATTGAGGCCAGTAAATGCAGAACATCCACATGCCAGCACTCCATTGGGAGCCTCAGAAGAAGAACCCAAACTAGAACCCAACTCAGAAGCTCCATGGCTAGATTGAAGCCTGCATGCCAAGGTTTAATGAACAGGCCCACTTGGTTGTAGAAGTAAGGGCCCCCCTCAAAAGTATGAGTCCGATCAACCATACAATCAAAAGTAACCATGAAATAATTATTCGCTAGGAGTCAAATCTCCATCTCCCCCTCTGGCATCCACGTTCTCTGAGCCCAGGCTTCCAAAAATTGTAGCGAGAGTTTCAAGCCTAAGAACTTACAGTATAAGGAATGTCTTGAGTAATAATCGATATCCTCCGCCAGCATCTCCATCGGAATCACAACATTTGGTCTCTCTTTGCACCTTTCCAGACAGCCATTAATCTTCGAAATCCAAGACCCCCCAGATGAACCCATCTCTGGGTCTAGGGAAAAAAGATTATTCTCAAAGATTTTAGAACCTTGTAGAGGGGGTTTTGATCCAAAATCTGACCGGAAGTCCAAAATGGGGCTAACCCCAGATGATTCTCCACGAGACATGGGCCCGAGCGTGTCCCTACACTGACATGCAAACCCTCAGACGAAGAGGGTAGAAAGATCCATTTAGGATCTAAGACAAAAAGCCCTCCGTTCCACCCACAACGCACCACAGCTCAGGATGGGCAGTGAAAACAACAACACTCCCATCCCCAACAAAACCCCTCGAAGCTTAGAAAGAGCGATGCCTTGCTCACGGGAATTCCACCCTTGCAGCCGAAATCCACTCCTTGTAGGCCAGGCCAATCTGGGTCGAGCCAAAGATCAGCCACCAAAAATAACACCACTGCCCCCGTTCACAAACTGAGCACAATGAAAACGGGCTGGCTACACCTCCTGCCCACCACCACGCTCGAACAGTTCCTGCGCAGATCAAGAGAGAGTAGCCCCGCAGAAATATTTCCCCTAACACAATCAGCACCCCCCAATACCGCACCTGCAGACCAAGACAGAGAGAGCTAGGGCACAGGCGCCCTAGCTCGGCCTTCAACGCACAGAGTCATTTCCCTCTTACACCATCACCCCTCTCAGCTTTAAGTTTGTGCTCATTCACAACTTAGTGTCTTATCAACCTCTAAAAGATTATTAGAGAGGGCCCAATAGTTGTGCGGGTCCAATAGTCGCAGTGAATCTAATCATATTATATAATACCCAATAGTCGCTATAATGTCCAATAGTTGTGATTTGACTACCCATAATTAAACAAAATGTATGCTTTTGATCTAAAAGCAACCAATCATGTGATACCACATCAGCGCTCAACTACTCATGATGTAATGCATGAGAATTGGTCTCACTATTTTTTGGGGCCTTTTTCGACACCTTGACAAAAACGCATGCTGATGTGGCATCATATTTGATGATGTGGCCCTGAAACCTTAGTTATAAGCAGAGAACTTGCCAAGTAAGCCGCTGTAAAAAATTGGGAGTGATTTGAAATTTCGACGTAGGATAATTAGAAGCGCGAAGTTAGGGTGCACGACTACTGGGCCCTCTCCCTATTAATTATTATACTTTCCAATCAATCAAAAATATTAATTTTTTATTCATTTTTCATAATACATAAAATTTAAAAGATTACCATATTTAAATAAAGATGATAATAATGTAATTTATGTTAAATATTATATTAGATGTTCTATGAATAATTTAAAGAAATAATAACAAATATGTAACTTGTCATTTTCAACTTTTATAAAATAATAATAAAGTAATTGTACAATTATTATGTTTAGTCTTTGTCTTTATACATTTTCCCCATTACCCTTCTACGTTTGGGATCTCCATACCTAAATAACACGTCATAGATTATAATTACAAAATCTGATACGCTAAAACTTATCATCATTCTAGACTGTTTACATTCCTTATCATAAAAGGCTTTTCCTTGAATTACAAATCAGACAGCGCATTCATAAGCGGAAGGCCCGGGAAAGAACATATGTGTTTCTTTAAAATATTAAAATATTAAAAGTTATCAGAATATATGTATTTTATAAAAGATTAAACTATTATTGTTAAATGGTCGTTATATTTTTTGGAATTGATTTTGTGAAATAAATGTTATTTTGAGATGAGTGAAGATGTTGATTTGAAAGTTCAATGATACTTGAAGGTTTTGGTGTAATGACAAATCTACATGTGATATTAGAGCCTCAACCTAGATTCAATTCTCCCGACATACATCAAAGGAAGAGTGTTGGATTAATTGTATCGCCTTTAGCAATTGATCTCGTGGACTAACTGCCACTTAAGTATAGGTTAAGATGTTGATTTGGAAGTTCACTAACACTTAGAAGTTTTGGTGTAATTGCAAATCTACAGTTATAAGGTTGCATCAAATTACCCTTACCCTTAATAATGTGAGTAACCTCATCCAAACTTAGAAACTTTTAATTTACTTTCATTTCTATGTATTTATATATAAAATGGTATACAAGTAAATAATACTTCATGTTTCTATTTTACATGTTCATGAGTTTTTGAGCCTTAAAATCGTTCAATTTATGAAGACATATAAAATGCACAAGATATAGATTGAATTATTTCAGTGTTGAGGATTATATTTTAAAGGCTTTAATAGTAAAGATGTAGCATTATTATTATGAATTTTTTTTGCTAATGTTTTCTTGGAATTACTTTTCAATTCCTTGGTGTGTTAATATAGTGAGAGTAGTTCTTGTTGCTTTAATAGATAGCGAAATGAAGTACACGTGTTATGGTGGTTAGGTTATATTTTTGTGATGTGGGTGGAGAAGTTGATAATCTCTAAAGATGGATTTCATGTTTGACACTTGGAAAGTTGGTTATGTGGACATGATGGGGATGATATGCAACCTCGTCCTTGCAATTCAAAATTTGTCCAAGATATGTAACAAAGAAGCATCTTTACATGTTAACATGGAAGTGGAGTCTACAATAGAAGGGATAGTGAAGCTCAAGTGGTTTTAAAATTGAAGTTAGAGGGATAGTTAATAACCAAGTATATTGGGCAATGGTTGGGCATGACTTTTCTCTTGTCATGGTGATAGTTGATTCTCTTTTTCTCTTGAACATAACCATTTCCTTTCTAGATAGAAATCTTCATGTGTTGGTAGTGTATTGGTGACCATTCCCCTTCCACACTGTTAATAGTTTAGATTCCTAGTAGCATAGATCACTTTTCCATTCTTGGTGATGGATTTAACTCCATAATAAATAATATATTCCTAAACCCATGTGTGAATGTTTTTTATTAAATTAGTAAGGAAAGGGCCCTAACCTCACAATTCAGAACATCAATAGATTAAATAAGAAAAAACTAGAGAAGAGGCAGACAAACCACCAAGAGAACAACAAGGAACACATGCCTGCCAAAAACAACACAACAAAAACGAAAAACTAGCAGAACAAGAAACAACACAACCAAAAACATGAAGGAAACAACACCTAGGAGTGAGAAAAAACTATTTGATCATGTTCTAGTTATCCAATAGAGGATCAAGTGAATCCTCCCATTCTCTTTGAGCTAGACCTTTTTCCCCTTTTTATTATTGGCTTTAACCAGCTGAAGGTCTTTAACCTTTCCCTATTTCTTTCTTTATAAATGTTGATTTTGGATTTAGTTGACATAGTTCCCATCACAACCTTTAACATATGCCCTCAGTGACAAAAATAAGATTTCAGAGGGTTGATTCCACTCTCTGTATTTTGTCATACCCATTGTTGGTGTTCATCTTAGTCTTCATTTCCTTTACTTTTATCTACAAAACCTCCAAATGTGTTCTAAAAAATGTTAGCAAGTCCTTCTCACACTCAATTTTGTAATCTATGTCACCCTTCTCAACCTCATATTTATGTTTATCTAAAGGAAAAAAGATTAAATCTTCATCCTACAATTTTCCATCTTCATTTCCTTCTTCATTTCCTTCTTCATCATCCTATTCTTCACCTTCATTTTCAATGTCCTCTTTTTTGTCTTCATACTTTTGTAGGGTTGTTGGAATGCCATTAGATGATTTTGTAGGTGGGTTTTCATGGCTTGACAACTTTTAGGGCTTTGAATGCAACAATGGAAAACTTGTCTTCAATCTTCCTTCAATGCTCTTTAAACCAATAACCTACATATTCAAAAAGAGAATAAATGTTCTACCATTTTAGGGGCTTGCCTTGGTCAAACCTCATGTTAGTTTTTCCACTTCCACAAATGGCAATGCCAATGATAAATGATAATTGAAAGGAAAGGAATTATGAAATCACAAAGTGTTGCAACTCACCACCCTTCAATGGCTTCCTTGAAGGATTGAAGTCATACACATCACCATAAGGATTTGAATCTTGCTTGCTTGATTTGCTTGAATGCTTCGGAGACCTACAACAAGGGTTAGCCTTCACAAAACATGAACACACATAGAATTTGACATGATGATGGATCTTGAATTGTTGCTATAAAGCTTTGAAATGTTGCTCTTGACTTGCTCAATAGTGCTCTTGATCATAAGTTTTCCAATAGATTTTTTGTTAGATTTGAAAAGATGCAATAACTAGGTATTTACATGCAATTGTTCTAATTTCCTGAAAATTAGATCCCAAAAGTTAACACTTGAAATTTGAATTTTGAATGTTAAAATGTGTCCAACAACATATTAAAAATTGACCCCTAGCAAGATAGGGGGCCCTATATTCCCATTAGAATATGGGTCCTGGCCCTATCTTCTAGGACATTGAGTGTCAAGATCAAAGCATTAATTGCTTGCATTTATTCAATGCTTGCAATCCTTTGGAAAATGGTAAAATAGGCCTTTGGAATGCATAATTTAGGAAATTAGGGACCAAATTAGGCTCATTAATTTAGGGAGAGCAAAAGATAGTGTGAAATTATCATGGGTGACAATTTACGACTCTACAAATTTCATATTCAATTATGTTGGGATAAATCTTACTTACCCAAAGTAGGGGAATTTGCATGGATATAACTTAAAATAGGATTTTTTGACAAGGGAAAGACTGGAGAAAAATAGTATTCTTTCAAACTTGATATGCCCTCTTTGCAACAAGGAGAAGGAAACCCTTGACCATTTACTCCTCCAAATGTAACTTCTCAAGTAGATGTTGGCAATAGATTTGTAAAAAACCTTGTTGGTGGTGTGTTCTTTTGAACTAGGCATATTATATGATCTCTTTTCAAACTAGCCTATATTGCATCAGTCTTCAACATATATTTATATTTGGAAAATTTATTATTCTATGATTATTCAAAAGTTCTCCTTCATCTTTTGAATCTATAGTCCACAAACTTGAAGTTGCTATCTCATAAATAATCATGCCTTTAGGTATCTCCCTTTCTAAAAAATACAATTTTTTCCTCATGGGATGAATTTTTTTTAAATGAAAGCCTCTCCTTTACCTCCTTTAACTTGAGCCCCTCTAGAACTTGGGAATTGTCTTAATAGACATTATGGGAAGGTGATTCATTCTACATCCAAGAAGGTCTCAATGGGTACCAATAATGAGGTAGAAAATTACATGTCTTGGCTCTAGGGTTAGATCTTGGCTCTCACTTGAGTATGAAGAAGATTGTAATCAAATAGAACTCTATGTTAGTATTTAACATGTTGAAAGGGAAGAAAACACATATCTAGAGATTTTAGAACATAATAGAAATTGTCAAGGGTATTTTATCATCCTTTTATTTTTTTGAAAGCATTCATTGTTATAGGAAATGTAATAAGGTGGCAGATAAATTGTCATATCAAACCATTGAGATGGATTCTAGCTCCATAGAATGTAATGATGTTGAAAGTTGTTGGAAAGATTCATTTTTTTCATCCTTAATTCTCTTTGAATCCTCCTCCTAAGTTGTTTGGTCTTCAGAGGTTCTAAGATAGAATTTAATTGTGCATGACGTGGTCTAGAGTGCTTCTAATATGGAATTCAAATATGTAAAATTTCTTGGGAGATTGTTTTACTTCTCTTTGATGGATCCTAGTCATCACTCCTCACTTGTTCTTAGTGTGTCTTTATGCTACATCTCTATTGTACTGAAACAATATTGATTATGTTTTTTGAAATGTTGATCGCTTTGGGATTGATAGATCATTTATTTCTAGCATCTTGATTGGTTTTATAAGTAGCGCATGGATAGGCAACTCCATTCATTTATCCCACACCTATTATCTGTACCATTTTCATCACTTCATCTCATGTGTGGCATTCTTTCTTACTCTCTTTAGTACCTATGCATTTATGACATTATTTATCCATTGGCCTTGCCTTTTTCTTTGCAAGAATCCTCCTCCATTTCCTCAAGTCATCTTTAGTTCTAGTTCTAGAATGGTTGACCTTGCTTTAAATGACAAAGTAAAACTTTTCCCATCTCATTGGAACTATAAATATATTCACCCCTTTGATAGTGAAAAATAGGGAAAGTGTTTGTGCTTCCATGCACCTTGGTCAAAGATGCAATCCAAGAAAGCATTGGTAAACATTGATGAAGATATCAACTACTATGATAGCAACCTTGGTGTAGTTGACATTTGTGGTATTTACTCTAGGCTCTAGCTACAAAATTATCCTCCTCAATTCCACTTGTGAGATTGGCTCTCCTAATGAATTATCCTCAAATGACCCTTTCCACTCTAAAGCTAATCCAAGAAGATCTTGAGGATATCTTTCTGTTGTAAATTGAGAAAAGTCTTCAAAGCCCTTCACTTGCTAATCACTCATTCAATCTATTTCTCTAGATATTGCTAGCTCTAATAGAAATTGTGATGGTTAGACAATATGCTTCTGGGGTATTCTATCTTCTCACCCTTTATCGAAACAAAAAAATCAAATTATTTTTTGCCTATGATTTCCTTTAAGTTTGTCACAAATGTTTATTAATTACAGTTCTTTTCAAAGCTGGTAAGATGCAACCATAAAAGACGTTGAATGAAAATTTAAATTATATCACCCTTTCTTGGTATTCACACCTGCCTTCACAGAAAAAGGCCAACAAATTTATTTTTTTTGAATAGAAAACTTTCTCATATCTGCCCTCACATCAATTATTTTGTTTGACCTATCAACAACATATTACCGAAAATGGGAGAGCCATTTTATCACTCTTAAGATTCCTTAGAAGCTAATCTTCCTCTCTGATTTTGTTTTGTTTATAAGTGTTTGTTGGGACGTATTCACACCACTATTATGTTTCATCTCAAATATTTAATTACACAGATTATGATGTAATATAAACGCCACCTTTGATGGATATATATAAATACATATATATGAGTCACAAAAGAAAGGTAGAAAATGGCAGACATGTTACAACTGCATGGAAATCTCCAGTTTTAACTCTCATGACAACCATTTGCTTAAAAAAGAATCGATTACAACAATTCTTGGGCATTGTGCTATGACATGTTATCAGATGGGTCATATTGGATTTCAGGACAAAATAATGGAAGAAATGAAGTGGCATGCATATGGGTTTTTGGTTACAACACACTCTACTGCCATGCTATTGTAATGTTGACGCCACCTCCAATATTCCTCCTCTTCTAAATAGGAAATATCATCACTAATTTATAATGTAATAAAAGAGGGAAGCTGACTTGCCTATAATGTATCACTCTCTTATTTTGCATTCCTTCAATATATTGGGATTTTGTAAAATCTTATACATTTAGTATTGTTTGTTCTCGCTGAGTTTTTATTGAAGAAATATTTTTCGAAAAATATGTTTCAAAATTTAGTTAATATTATTTGGACCTTCAAAGGAGGTTAGATTGAACATTGTTCAGAACTTGACCGAGGATCTTTCTATTTTGTCATTTTGAAGTCTTGATCATGTGAGTCTATCCTCATACATGAAATTTGGTTTGTCTTTATTTCTTTACTTGTATTTTCTCCTTGGAACCATAATTTTATCATGTCAAACCAATAAGCCCTTGATATCCTATTCGATTGAATTTCTAGTGTTTCCCTTTCCTTGTCATCCCTAGATATTCTTATTGGAGATGTCTTATGTCAAATCAATAATCTCTCAAGATATCATTGGATTGAATTTTTAGTGTTAGAGCTTAAATTTTTTTAATGTGAAAATCAATAAGCTCTAAATATCTTAAGGAATCCATAGATATTTTGTTTGATGGCATGTGTTATCTTCAACATATGTTGTACATGAACCTATTTGAAATATTTATTTTGAATGTCAACCTTTTAATCCATAATTAGAGATTGCTCACTTTCTACCTCTCCAATACATCATTAATTTATTTGATTTATTTA
>VDFB02077320.1:0-13697 GCA_007258455.2 Sequoia sempervirens
ATTTAGAGCTCCCGGATCGGCCCTGAAACTTGCTGAAATCGGCATAGCAAATTTTGAGCGCGTTATTGACTTCGAGACCTTTCCAATAGTTAAAACGGTTCGCGAATCAGAGTCCTGGATCAAAAGTTATGGCCCGAGAAGTTGGCGCACTTTCTAGAAGATACAATTGCAAATGTTCTTTTGAAATTTGAACTTCAAGTTGTAATTTTCGCCAAACCGCCTAAACTCAAATTTTAATGTTGTTTTGGCTCCAAACTAAAGAGGAGCTCTATTTATGGGCGGGTTTCTAGTATTTTTGGGTAACTTTTTGGGGACAAGCTCGCATATTGCGAAAGGGTTATTTTGTAGCTTTCTGTAGCTTGCATGTGTTGTAGAACTTGGGGATTTGAGATCCTCTGCATGTAAGAAGCTCCATTTTTTGAATAATAAAATTATTCTCTTGCTTGTGGGTTATTTTTTGTGTCTCGGGTTGCACCTTCATCATTTTACAAGCATTTATTTACACATCCATATTCTATTAGTTTGATATCTAGGCAATGCAACTTCATTATTTTGAAAAATTAAACACCTATATTCTAAAATTAGCAAAGCTACACATTGTGCTTGATTTGAGGTTTTTATATGTAGAATTTAAATATTTTGATTGTTTGATTTTGATGCTAATTGGTTTATTCTATTTGCATGCACTCATTAGCTATGAAAATATCAATGAGTCCTTAAGCATGATAAAACTACCTTTGAAAATCATTCTTCTTACCATTCAAAAGCTTTCATAAATGTTAAAGGATTATTAAATTCTTTCACCTTTTATTAGGGCCCACTACCAATTGAGTGCTCATTAGCACTTTGTAGTCAATCCTAGATCTAGGAGAAGAAGGAAAAATGGATTTAGCTCTACATGAGTCTTCCATCTCATTTATAATGAAGGGTTCATGTACCTTTATGTTGATAGTTTTAAATCTTTTCATCTGCGAGTTTCAAAAAAACCATTGGATAAAAATATCATTATAGATGTACAACCTTATTATTATTATTATTTATCTTCATTTTCTATCATGCACTAAAAATACTACACAAACCTTCATTTGAGGGATGCGCCATTTCTACAAGGTATCCCCATATCCCATGCTAGATGTTTGCATACCATATTTTTTTGTTTTATTTTATGCTTTATATTCACTTGCACAAGATGCAAAATAATATTCTCCTTGCTCTCTTAAATCAGAACAACTTTCATACCATACCTTCTTTCCTCATTTGTTTCCTTCCATCAATTTTGATATTCCTTGATTATATGTTGTGCAAGTTTTTATATGGTTGCATCACACATTTTGTAGAATATGCAATACTCTACCCGACAACATTTACTTGTTATTTTATACTTCTTTCATTTTTGATGAATATGTGTCTTTACTATTATTTATAGAATAATGTTACACATATTCACAAAAAGTAGATGGATGAAAAAAATCACACTGCTAAATTTTAAATAGAAAAAAAAAACTCAAAACCAAACAAACATGTAAAACACTATGTAAAAAGAGCTAACACAATAATCAAAAGAAAAAGGAGTCTCAATCATCTAATTTAGCACATACATCAACAAAATTTGAATAATTTACGCCTCTCATAAATGTCACACTTTAATTGACACCTATATAACATCATTCAACATGAGAATGCACCCTATGTCAAAATGGTGCACTATTGCTTAAAAGTTCATGTCAGGTCATAGAATGTTGTTGTAGTGGCCTCTTTGAATCCTTCACCAACATTGTACGTTGCTAACACTTTGTTTCCATACCTATTATTCAACGTGCTATGCCACTTTGCTTCTACCATTGCCAAACATACATGCCCTACGTGCCACCTATTGCATGCTTCAATCTATGTCTTTTTTTAGATTAACCACGAATTTTATATTGCATCCACATTCAATCTTTAATAGATTACACAATGTGCGGCCAACCCAATTCAATCTTTTTTTGCCTTTTGACTTCCGTACTTTGAAAATGTGTGGCAAGTCAATTTTTGTGCTTTGGCTTTTGTCGCCACGTGAAGACAAGACTCCCCAAGATAAACCTAGATTGGAGACCTAATTCACTTTCCACACAATACACATTTGAAATTCTTGACAAGCTATTTAAGATCCCCACTAAAGATTGAATTGTTGTGAGAGATATGCAACACAAATTATAGTATGGGTCTACAAAATATAATTAAATAAGCTGGTGGGCATGGCAATGTTTTTATTTTGGACTTCAAACAATTGCTTAGCTGAATTTTAGAAACAGAGTTGTTGTCCACCAACGGTATTGGCATGAGACTACATAGACGAGAGATACAAGACACCCTTTTCACACTAATTTATATTTTTCTTAGGTCACTTATTAAGTCACACAAATTTATAATAAGATTAGTCAAGCTTAGCATAATTTAATGACTTTATGTGCATGTGAACTATTATAGTTCATAGAGCTTTTGGAATCTAGAGAAATTGACGAGGTGAAACATATTAAGTTTAGAAGTATGGAAACACTTGTTTCATGATAAAATGAATTTATATTTAAGATTCATAATGAAATATATTTGATATAGAATTTGAATGCAATCAATCAATTAAGTTGTAATATGAATAATGTGTGGGTCTGATCTAGGATTTCATGACTTATTACACAGAAGACAATTGACCAAAAGTCAACACACTATTAATCAAAATGGAGTCGATTGGATTGATAAGGAAAATTAGGTATAAGATGTCTCAACGACACATAAATATACAATTCATGAAATGTTTAAAATTAGAGTTCAAGACCATAACTAGGTATATTTCAATGCATAACCAAAAAAGAACATCACAATTACATGGAATATAACACATCACATATCCATATTTTATAGGTGTCTCATCACATTTCAAGTCTATATGTTTATAACTATTCATCGGATATAGGGGTCCACTATAGCTAAGTGTATCACACTAAATCACAAAGTTCAAGATTGCTTTGACAAAAATATGATCCTAAGTTTAGAACATTGATAGAAAAGGAAAGCAACTTTTAATACCTCAAGAGGATAGGGAGAATCTCCTCCCAAGCCTAGTCACGGGGAACACCACAAATCCAATGTATCTAACACATCACATTTCCATATGACATATATAAAGATATCTAGAGTTGTCACATCATATTTCAAAGCTATATATTTTTTGGTCTTTTTATCAAATATAGAGACATTGTGTACATAGTTGTATCACAAAGCATAAAGTTCAAGATACCATTGACAAAAATGTGATACAACTTTAGAACATTGATCAAAAACAAGATCATCTTATATAATGTCTTGGCATGAGGAGGATGATCCTACAAAGCCTAGTCATGAGCAACTTCAAAAATCTAAGGAATCTAGCACATCACATATTGATACTATACATGACATAATTTAAAAAATGACAATGAAGGATAATTTTTCATATAAGGGAGCATCAAAGGCACAATAAAATATGATATGGTGGCTAATCTAATTTACTCTAATATAAATAAGGCTGAAATAAAATATGTGTACACCAAATCAACATGATATAAAATTTATACATAATACATCTTGAGATCATTGTCCAAGATGATAAAAGGGAAAAATCTATGGGAACATCATGAAAAGAAAGGACATGAAAAACAAATGATAACATCAGAAGAATTATCTTTATACCACTTTGTTTATACAAAGACATGATCATGATCAACCACCATCACCACATGAGAAACCTTAGAATTTTAGAGGATATTCCCATAAGGGCATGGTTTCTTATGGCTTATATTTTTTACTCCATGGACTTTTATACAAATTATGCGAACATTCTTGAGAATGTTAAATGTTTATCTTTTAATCTTAAAGATTCAAACAACAATCTTAAATCTAAGAATCATACAATTTATTTTTAAGTGTTAAAGTGAAGGTCCCCATTCACTTTTAGGTTTTCTCTAAAATAATACCACGGAATTTTATTATGAATTTTTAACAATGCCTTTTTCACAAGTCAAAATGGTGAGCTAATTATATTCTTAGTGGACTTATTTTGTCAAGTGTGTAAGCTTCAAAATAAAATTCCTAAGAGGTAATTAGTTGGTGAAGCACATGAGACCTACAAACAATGTGAAAAGGAACACACTCATCTTCATCATATAATAGTCATCTTTCTCTAGTAGTCATCTTTTTTCAAGCATTCAACTTGTGGACCTATTTTAAATCACCTACAAAGAATTAACAAAGAAGGGAAATATACTTTCAAAGAATTCATTTTATTAAATTTTATAAATATTAAAATTTAAGATAATTTTAAACTTCTTAATATCATTGTGTAGCCATTAAATATTTTATCTATTATTTAAAAAAAAAATTATATGTACCATTGAGAATAAATTGTATATAAGATAGTGTATAAGCTCAAATTCTAATTCAACTATCTTTTTAAATTTATTATTAGCTTTACTAATGAAGCTTGAGAGTGTTTTCATATATACATTTCTAGGATACTCTATACTATACTTTAAAACTTTATCTTAAAGTACAAGAATAAAAACATTTAAGAATAGATATATATGAGTTTTAATTATAACTCACCTCTATTATAACAAGAGCTGCAGAGCAGCGAAATTCCTGTCAAAGTGTGCAAGAACAGTTTTTTTTTTTTTAGGTTGTTTGATTAATTTTGTAGTAAGGATTGTATAAATTTTTGTTGTTGAACATAAGTTTTTGGACCTACATGCAAAAGTAAAATGAAACACTCGAACTTTCCATGTTTGAAGAAACTGCAAGATCTAAAATGGGCTATCATATGCAAAAGGCTGGTGATGATCAACATTAAGCCCAACTGTGAAGAAGAGATGTCTATTTGTAGTCACATGTACTTTGATGGGATTTTTCTCATCTTCCAAGCTTTTGAGTCCATTCATGAAAGACAGGGTCTTCTGACTATTATTAAAGACTGGGAGGTTAGCTGCTATAAATGATTTTTGTTGAGGATGGAAACCTTTGTAACTAAAATAAGCAACTACATTTACTTTATGAAAAGGAATGTTTTTTTGCAGACATGTAAGGGCCCATTGTCATGGAGTATTTGTCCACTAGCTATTCTGCAATTACTAAAACATTGAAGGTCTAGCCTAGAGTGATCACCAAATAATCTGTAGAGATGGGTTTGGTATTTCTATCCACAACTCCTTGAACTATTACTGCAAGACCAAAATTTGAAAGATGCATTAAATAGGAAAGAATATTATGAAACATGCTTTCTCTATGAAAATGTTCCCTTACAATCAAATGCACCTAAAATTCAATTCTCACCAAGAAAACTAAATCTTCAAAAGAAAAAGCAAGTTAGAACAATGTATTCACAATTCCATTGTGTTTTCTCATTCTCAAGAGCTGCCATACTGAAATGATGGGCTACAAAAATATATAACCACAACAAGTTCAAGAATGGAAAAACATATATGAATTTTCCCAACCCTGGACACTAAGGCCATTCTTGGGTCATAACACATTACTTGGACTATTAGCAATATTTAAAATTTGCTAGCAAAATAATCAATCTTGAAAATAGTATATTTGTCATAAATTAATTATTTGACAAAAACATATGGAAAAGGTGTGATTTAAGCCTCTTTTGATGATTTAAATGGATTTCAAACATTAAAATATCATTCAAGTTCAAAGCTTTAGCATTGGTCTTATAGTCCATTTTAGATACAAAATGAGAAGAACTGTTTACATTGGGTTACATCCCTATTTGATATGTACAAGATATAGAGCAAAGAGATTATTCCTTACATCCAAATATTTGAATGAACACTTTAGTTGAAGTGAGCATATGCCAATTCAAATGGTAACTGGAGGTAGAAAATTCTTGCAATAACACTTACATTATTTCCTAAAATATTGAAGTTTTCATGCCATTCATGTCTCTATAAGGTAGTGTGCTACTCATTTAGAGGCATATTATTTGGTCCTATAATCACTCCACAAGGGGTAAGCTAACTAAAAACACACTGCTCAGTTGCACTGTGTCTGGTCTAGGAGCCTTGTGGATGAAGCTAGAAGATAACATTTTTTACTTCCTCCCCAATAATCAAATCCGTGAGAATTTTATTATCATCACTAAAATCAAATTAGGAATATTTTTTCGGTGAAAGGAATCATATCCCAAGCTTCCATTATGTCCAAAGGATCCAAAAGATTCATGAAACTTAAGAAATGACACAATTTTGAATATCCTCATTCTTAGTTAAAGAAAAACTATTCATGTCTTTAACTGAATGAAATATGTTCCTTACTCCTTCGAGATTTAGTAATGGCCAACTTAGGGTGTGAATCATAATGGAATTAGGATTGTTCTTTCAAGATACATTCACAAGGGCATACCATCTTTGATATATTTGAAAACCCATTAATGGCCAACTCAGAGTTCTAGTAGGACAAATTGCAATGTTATACTCTTGAAAACCCATTAATGGCGATGTGTTTAAACCCATTGATAGCCATTCAGTTTTAGTGATGGCCAACTCAGAGTTCTGGTAAGATAAATTCTCAAGAGAGATAATTTCCTTCCAAGTCTTATTATATGGTGACTGATCACTTCCAACAGTAGAAGAGTAGTTATGGTCTTATAGCTATTGCAGAGTATGGTCAAGACTATGGGAAACAAAACCCAATTAGGGTTTTGTTTATTAGATATGGCCATTATGATGCCTTGGAAATTTATGATGACTGAATTCAATCAAGCTCAATAAATTGGAGGATTATGTAGGAGCATCCATGACAATTGACAATCCTGTGTCAATTAAAAAAGAGGTTAATTTTGTTGAGCTTTATTGGATTTTGGAGTGAGTTGATTTTGGTTTGAATTTCATGTTGTAAGGTGGAAAATGATTTATCTTTGGTTAATTAAACGTGTCAATTAAATTTCCTTTGCACATTGACAAGTTGACTAGTGGGGTGAAAAAGCAAGAAAAATAGTTTTAAAACTTTTAATTGCAATTTAAAAAAAAAAGATATATGAGGCATTGAAATTTGAAAATATGGAGTTTAAAAAACTTCATCATGATCCCTAAAAAGTAGGGATTGTGGATTTGGGCGCCCAAGCTTGCCCTAATTTTTTTGCTTTTTCAGGAGTCAAAAGGAGAAGATAATTTTAAACTTCATAATAGTATTGTTCAATCATTAAATATTTTATGTGTATCATTGAGAATAAATTATATATAAGATAGTGTATAATTTAAGATAGTGTATAAGCTCAAATTCTAATTTAACTATATTTTTTAATTTATTATTAAATCTTTACTAATGAAGCTTGAGAGTGTTTCCATATACACATTTCTAGAATACTCTATAATATATTTTAAAACTTCATCTTTAAAGTACAAGAATAGAAATATTTAAGAATAGATATAGATGAATTTTAATTATAACTCATTTCTATTATAATAAAAATCCCCTTCAATTACCACATAATTTACCTACCTAAATGTGATGGAAACATTTTTAATATCATATTATTTAATTTTATGAATCAAAATCTAAGATTAATAGTTATGATCATACAACATGAGAGATCTTGAAATTAGTTAATGATCATATTTTTTATGGATACATATTGTCTTATTATTTTTATTTAATATGTATCACATTGCCTATAAATATCATCATAGAGTTGTAAAAAAAAATCAAATAGACAAGATAATAAGGATGTTCAAAATCACACATTCTCTATCATAAATTTCATTGTTGGTGTTTGGATAAGTAATCTATAAATCTTTAGTTACAAGAAACTTAAGTTGAAACATATAAACACACTTTTATTTTAGATAAATAATAATAAGTATTTCACTTTTAAATTCTAATAAGTATAATTAATAAAAAAAATATGAATGAATGATTATGGTAGTGTTTTTGTAATGCAAATTTAAAGTACTTTAACCATACAAATAAAGTGATATATAAATTTATCATATTAGACAAATTCACTATATTAATATTTTGAATATATCTTAAAAATTCGTTGATACATTTTTTTCCTTTATTTATTATCTTGAACACTTTTGGAGTCTGTAAAATTCAAGTATGGATGTAAAATATTAAGATAACATCTAGTACAATAGTTCAAGAGAGACAATATTTTGCACTTCTAAATAAAATTTAAATATAATTATAAATTTAAATAGATATCATTCTCTACAATATACATATAAATTTATGGAATGGGGAAAGGACATGCCTACTTAACAAGATTTATCTCCTCCAAATCTCAATTTATCTCCTACATCGAAGATCTCAATCAATGTACATAAAGAGTGTTATATCATTGAAAATATATAAATTAGTCAAATTAAAATATCCTTGTGGGAATTAATATATACATCAATAGTATACAATTATGCATTTTATAAATTTAAAGACTTTGATAAATATTATTGTTATTAATCTAATACCAATCTTTCATATGTTGTAAAACTTATTGATAATAATATTGCTATTAATTTTTAATCTAAGTGATTTTCACCTACCTCAATTATACAAGATCACTTGTCTTTACATAGTGTGATTGGATATGGAAAATAACCATTAAATATACCATTGTTGATAACTTTTTAGACTAAAATGTATGTATAGTGAGTATTTTCTTATAAGAACTTATAAGAGAGACAAATTAAAAAAAAATCAAAATTACAATTAAGTGATTTGAGAATATTGTTAAATAGGTGTACGACAACTGAGAGGGGGGGTGAATCAGTTGTCACACAAATTCAAACTTCAACTTTATCACTTATCAAATATTCAACCACACTATTCTATTATTAAATATGAGCATGAAACACAGATAACAAAAAGTAAATCTTGACCTAATGAACACCAGATTTTTACATGGAAAACCCAATAAGGGAAAAGCCATGGTGAGGGTTAACTCACACTATATAGTATTTAAAAAGAGGCTCACTGCCAAAAGAAGGACTCACTGTCCAAGTACAAAGGCTCACTGCCTACAAAAAGGACTCATTATCCAACAAGAGGCTCACTGCCTACAGAAGATTATACAAAATAGAGTAATGTTTTACAACCCAAAAATGAACTGGTAAGATGCACTTATCATGTGTTGATACAGTTTCGGATATGCTTACAACTGCTGCCTTTCTTCAATCACACATTCACATTCATTATCTTTTCACTATTTCCTCTGTCACTTTCCTACAGACTCACTACATAAAATCACACACACCCATTCACACTTTCTCACTCTCTTGCCTCTAAATTGTTCGCCATATAATTATATATATACTTGATCTACATCGTAGGCACTAAATAGGTCAGCTCCACAAAGTATTTTTAAAATGCTTGATTCATTATTATGTTGGCTCTAGTAGTTCACAAAATATTTCCAAACATACAAAATAATCTTTAGCACATTTCATTATGTCAGCTCGGACCAAGAAATAGGTCGCACATAAGTTTTCAAATTAAATCAAAATTAACTTAACAAGTTGCCCAAAATAATCTTCAACGCAACAAGGCAACAATCAATTTGTACGTTGTATGAGCACCAAAGCATGAAATAACCTGATCATGCACGCCTTGAACATTCATCAGAGATTTCCCAAAACTGCAACCAAAGATTATCATCTGTAGAGAAGTGCAGACTAAAATACCGGATAGGCAACCAAAGTACCAGACCAACCACCAAAGAGGATAAGCAGTGCCGGTATAAGAGTACTGGGCCCAACTGTCAGCACACTACCAACATGGTGACATACCAACATGGTGACATCAATGACAACAAATAGATAACTTTACTCATTTTTCCAACAAATACTAGAAGAAATCCCTTAGGTATTGTTTACACTTTGCACCCCTCTTAAACTTTTCCATCAATTTAACCAATCTAATAAATCTAAATGGGTTTATCATGCTCAAATTTACCTCTAGTCGTTGTGGTTTCCCCTTCCTAAGCTTAAGTCAATTATCCAAGTTTAAAAACTTGTTTAGGGTAAATCCAAATGCATGAGCAGAGGATGGACCACTAATTATTTTCTTTTTCTAAGGCCTTAAACACTACAATTATGTGTATGATAAGGTGCAAATAACAATCAAAAAATTACCCTAACTATTATAGCAACTATGAGGGAAGTTTTTAGAGCATAAAAAGTTGTGTACCTTATCAAAAACTTGTTTTTAGGCTACAAAGGACTCATTTGCCTTCAATGGTGAATGGGTCCTTGTTAGGGATTTTGAAATTGAGATAAGGGTCCTGCTCCTTGATGTATGCACTCTGAAATTCCTAGTTATCAGCTTTTGGAAGTCTATAGGTAATTATGTAGCTTAAAATACTTGATTTTTCACTTTAAATGACAACTTCTGCAACTTGACAACATTGACAAGTTTGCTCCAAACTTGCTCCACTTGATCTTCAACCTATAAATCTACAATCATGCACTCAAGAGGAAGAAAAACTTGTTGTTTCTTAGTGAATAGGGTTTTCCTCGGTCAAACTCCTTGTAGGTAATTAAACCAAATGATGGAATAAAGGAATTGAAGCATGAAACATGAAATAATGTAATTGATATCACCTAGGATAATGTCTTGTGAAACAAATTTGCAAACTAGCATGTAGTGGCCATGAAGAATGTAGATCTTGTATCCTTGAATATGATGTGAACAGTCCTTGCAAGTAGATCTTCAATGCTACATCCACTTCCTTAGCTCAACAACATGAATGAATGCATCAAACCCTTGTCGTGATGAATTGATCTTGAATTGCTGCAATAGAATCTTAAAATCTTCCTTCAAATGCCTTATGAATGCTCTTGTAATGCTCTATAATGCTTTCTTGAAGTTGCTAGGATGTCTCATAAAAGTGTTAGGATGCTTCATCAACTTGTTAGGTGAAACAATGTGAATTAACCCCTTATTTATACTAAATTAGAAGGTTAACCCTGAAATTCAAACAATTAAGGCTGACACCAGATCTGGAAGTAAACTTTATTAAATTCCCACCATAATTAAATTTGAAAAGGGGGTCCTCATTAAGGGAGGACCCATTCACCACCTAGGGTGAATGGGTCCTGGCTCACTTTTCCAGGAGCTAACCTCGAGGGATGGAAAGAGCATTGAAAACTCATTTAGAATCAACTGATAAAGTGGGATCCTATTAAGGGAGGACCCATTCCCAACCTAGGGTGAATGGGTCCTAGCACCACTTTCCAAGACCTAATTTTTGCCCAATTAAATGTTATATTATTTAAATCATGGTTGTCAGGATAGATCTTCGGGAGGTGTCATAAATAAGGTTTAAATTTGAATTAAAGGGGGTTAATTAACTCTAATTACCCATAATTAATTAAGACCACCCTAGATAAATGTGAAAGTGATTTACAACACTTTACAACACCTAAATAAGGTACAAATTTAAATATATTTTATTAAGAAGGGACCCATTAAGCTTAATTAAGTAAATAAATCCTAGAAAAGTTTGAAAGTATGTTACAACACTTCACAACACCTTTGCAAAGGACCAATTAAGGAATGTTTTAATCAAATAGAGGGCCTAGAATGATGTGATTGTGTACAACACATTACAACACTACTCCAAGACACCATTAATTTAGTTTTAATGTCAATTATCAAACCAAGTAAGGGAAAAATGCTACTTTTTCTGTTACTACATTTTCCCCCCACTTTAGTGAGAGGATGACCCCATGTCAAACTCACACTAAAGTAGACATCCAAGAAAATTAAGTATGAAACAATAAAAAAGATACATAATCATACCTTGTCAAAGGCCAAGAAAATAAAGAAAAACAAAGGATCAAGCATAACCGTTCCAACATTGTGTGGAACTGGGTTGTTTGTCCATAACATATGATGCTCACTCTGGGGTAGTGGAACCTTAGTCTGTGTAATGTCCCCTTTTTCATGAGCAATGGAGTTTAGAGGAATTAGCCTATTCCTGATCCTTGTAGGCTAATGGGGCTTGATCAGAGGGTCATTTGGCAAATACCCAGTTGATTGGTTGGCTCATTTCATGATTTATTCTTCAGATGGAGGTGTTCTAATGATATGTTTCTATTTTTAGAAACCTCATGTTATAAACTAATGTTATGTTTGAACTTTATGTTATGAATAATTATTTTATTATAAAGTGAAAAATAATAAAATAAAATAAAATAATATTCCTTCTAGAAGGTGACTTGGGAAAGTTCTAGAAGGAGGCCGACCTCTTAAGGAAAAAGTATAAATAAACATCATGGGCTTCATTCTTATCATCCAGATTTGTTGTTGTTGATGTTTGATGTTTGATGGTTGTGGAGCCTAGGGTTTCTGCAGTTGTCTTTGGCCATTGAGAACGAAAACTCTCAATTGGTAAGCAATTTTGAGGGTGTGAAATATCACTTGAATTATTGCAGCTAGGAGAAAGTTACTTCAGATTTTCTATTTGAGCTTCATTAGAGGCCTTTTGTTCAAGTTTTTGTATTTTCTTGACTTGGAGCATTGTTGGAGACATTTTGGAGTTCATAGTCTTCATCGATTTTGCATTGAGGAGGTTGATTGCATTCATTCAGTCATTTCCAGAATACTGATATAATATTTTCAGTCATATAAGTTTGCATATTGGAGCCACGATTTTGCTTATTGCAGCCATAACATCCATTGATCTTGGTCTTGATTAGTAGTGCTTGACTTCTAAGGAGATGGAGATCATTATTGGAGCTGGAGGAGATCTTTAGAGGCTGATTTATATTTATTTTCTGAGGTCTGCTAGAACAGGGGCGAATTGGGCTGGGAAGCAAAAATAAATTCATTAAAATTCATACACTTGTTTTTGGCTTATGGGTATTGGAGCAAGCAATTTCTAGAGGATGGACAATGATGTTTGGTGATTAAAATCAGAGGTTGCAGCTGCTATTATTTTATTTTTGAAGTCTGAAATATCCAGCAGGGGCGGCTAGGGCTGAGACATCATCCATCACTCATAAGGTGCACTCTCCTTTGTTCTTGCTTGCTACTTCATCTCCAATCCAAGGCGACTTCATTCCAGGTTTCTTTGCATTGTTTGGAGCTCATTTACATGTCATATTTGTATATGTTTGAAGTCTGATTTTGTACTCAGAAATTAGCAAACTTCAGAAAAGTTGTAAATTGCCAAGAGTCTTGGCAATGCTTTGCATTTTGGTTTATTAACAAGTGCTAGAGTTTAGTTTAGATTAGTAACATTATTCATAGTCTTCTAGATTCAAGATGGATGCATTCCAAGTGTTTGATAAAAATTCACTTGGCTATAGGTGGCTAAGTTGCTCATAGAAAATCATTTAATGAGCATTGTAATGAGTCTTTATATTGCAAATTGGTGATATAAGTTGTTGGTGTCATTTGAGCAATTCAATATCATTTATTATCAGCTAGTCAGTTTGCATACCAACTCTTTGTAAAAATACCAGTTGGCTGTAGGTGATCATTTTTCATGATTAGAACTCATTTATGCATTCAATATTGCCAAATTAGGTTGCACATTCATGTTAGTATATTGTTTAGACAATTTAGAGTCATTTGCAAGCATCCTTATTGATACTAAGTGAAGGAAAGTGCCATTTTAGCAAACTGAAATGGTATATCAGTCATATGACCCTTGTTTGCAAAGTGTTTGACGAAAT
>VDFB02077322.1:0-12604 GCA_007258455.2 Sequoia sempervirens
AAGAAGAATCATGCTTGATTCTTAAAAACATACACTATCTGTTTAGATTCTAGGATTTTAAAGTCAACCATTCTATTCTTGCTTGCTGTGTTTTCTTTCATTAAATTCAGATAAGATCATCACAAAAATCTTCAAAATCAAAACACTTGTGAAATTATCATGATTTGAGATTGGGTATCCACCAAATTTCTCAAGAAATCTCTTGTCAAATGAATCAGAAAGCCAAAGAAAACACTTACATACAAACAACTTCTGAGAAAGCAACGATTTTTATATCAAAGCAGGAAAGTTCTACTCCAACATAGGACTTTTATTCATAGATATCATGATTTCTCTAGAGGTTATAATGACGAATTATGTCAGAAATTCCCTTTAGATTCACAAGCATTTTATCAAAGAAGGGCTCTTGCAACAATTCACAATCACTAAAGAATTCATCCGCATTACATCCCACAACCAGCCACAGTACAATACATACCGTACTCAAGTGAGTTTCATAGAATAAGATAGTTTTATGTCTTAACACCTCATGGTTCTATTATAGCGCGTCACTGCTCTGTTTTAGCGCTTTGGGTCTCTATTCTAGCGCATTACTGGTCTGTTTTAGCGCATCACTGGTCTGTTTTAGCGCGTCACTGGTCTGTTTTAGCGCTTTGGGTCTCTGTTCTAGCGCATCACTGCTCTGTCCTAGTGCGTCATTGCTCTATTATAGCGCGTCCCAGCTCTGTTTTAGCGCTCCAGAAAGTCAGAAAAACAGAGTTAGTAAGATAGTTTGTCAGTTTGCCCATATCGACAATAAGGTTTTCATCAGTCCAAAACTTTTTTTCCATAGTCCAAAACACTTCAATCATACAAAAAGAAAACTTTACTATTAGGCCTAGGTCTTGAAACATCTTGCAAAGTGTCCTTATCACTAAATCTGAGATTTTTTGTGTCAAATTTTCCCTATCAAGGATTTTTATCATCCTTCCATCACAAAACTAGACACGACTAAATCAGATTTTTAAATCAAAAACCTCGACACTTATCCAATCAAAAATCCAAGATCAGGGTCTAAAGTAAAAAGTTTGTATGCCTATTTTTACACGATCAGCATATCAAAGACAACAACAAGAAGAAAACGAAAGAATAGCAGCCATGGCTGAAGAAAACCCTTGGGGATGATATAGCAATGCGGATCCTCTCACTAATTCACACGAGAAATAAATAACTGCAGAAGAAATCGAGAAAGTTCAACAAGACCCTCATTTCCATAAATTTATGGAAAAGATGCTAGAGCAAGATATGGAAAAGTATCTTCTATTATTAGCTGACAAAGGTGCTCAGCTTCCTAAAGACTTTGATTTCAATCAACTCAAGGAAACGACCACACCCCAGACAACTAGTATGGAAAATCCAAATCAAATAGATGCTTTGACAAAACAAATCCAACAATTACAATTACAGTTCCAAAATATCCAACGAGGGCCAACAAAAAGATATTCCTTACAAGACATTTGCCCTTATCCATTCGACCCAAGCATTAACATGATACCATTTCCACAGTATTGTGAATACCTGACATACAACAAATACAATGGGAGAACCGATCCATTTGACCACATACGAGAATTTTGAGCCATGAGCATAGAGTTCGCACACGAGGACTCTTACTTACTATGATTATTTCCAAGAAGCTTAGGAAACACTTGCATGGAGTGGTTTTCTAAATTGGAACCCGGGATCTAATCTTTTGAAGAACTGATCAATAGGTTTATAACACACTTCTCATTCAACATCCAACATGGGGTGACCTTAAAAGAACTCTACAACACCAAACAAGCAAAGGGTGAAAAGTTTCTTTCCTTTCTCCAATGATGGAGAAGGCTATTTGCTAAATACCCTAGATCTATTCCTGAAGAGGAGAAGATAGAGATGTTCATTGATAACTTAGTGGATGACATGAATTACAGATTGGATTTACAATGTCCATCTACATTTGAACAAGTTATTGAAAAGGGGCTCAAAATTGAGGAGGCTCTAATCAAAAGAGGAACGATCAAACACTTCATTGAAGGTTCAAACAATAACAATTCCTCTAACGACAACAACAAAAAGCCAAGATTTTGGCAAAAGAACAAAAATACTGATACCATGATCGATACACACACATCTAAACCAGTATTCACCTTGACCCCAACCCCTACAAACAAACAAAACAATGGTCTTAATGTCAAACAAAGTAGTGATCAAGGGAATAATCAAAACAGTGGAGAAACAAAAACCCAATCATTCCAACGACCATCCAATAAATGAAAATTCATGCCATTAGGACAATCATTGGAATCAGTCCTCAAAGAACTTTTAGACGAAAAACTCATTCAAGTACAAGAGGCTAGAAATTGGGACCCTCAAGTCAAACCATCATGGTGGAATGACTTGCATTACTGTCACTACCATCATAATAAAGGCCACATGACTGAAAATTGTTGGCAGTTAAAACATGCGGTACAAGACCTCATAGATCAAAAGAAAGTATTTGTAGAGGGGCACCAAACAAACCAAGATCATACAACATTCAAAAATCCTCTACCCAATTATCAGAAGGGAGAATCCTCTTCCACAAATACCAAAGGTAAGAATGTTGGTTATGTTTATGACACAACAATCCTTTGTTTTTCCGCCGCCAAGGAGGATGAGGAGTTATGCAATCAAATCAATCAGAACAATGACATTACATCTACTAATTTGGTACAACATATGGACAAATCTGAAAACCAAATTAACGTAATCACACTCAAAGGGAAACAAGAGTACCAACCGGTAAATGCCACAACAAGGGCACAATCCAAAGTTATATTGAAAGGAGCATCATTATCATCCCCATTTGTGGATCCTCCCTCTACTCAATATAATCTCATCGATCAATTACAGAAAATACCGGCGCAAATATCCATTTTGGAACTTTTAAAGATCTCCCCATCACACAAAGAGGTTCTTGAGCAAGCTCTTGTATCAACCACAATACCTAACAATTTGGATGTATGTCAATTCCAAGCTATGGTGGGACATCTATCTGCACCTCATTGCCTTTCATTTTCCGAACATGATGATGTATCACTCACCCATCCACATAATTCTGCCCTTCACATTGAAGTCCTCATCCATAAACACCATGTAAAGCGTGTCTTGGTAGATGGAGGGGCTGGTTTAAATATTTGTACCTTAAAGCTGATTCATGCACTAGGATACTCAGATGAAGCCATTGATACAAGAAGAAAAATCACAATCAAAGCATATGATGAGGAAGAAAGGTCCTCTAAAGGGTTGATCATATTACCCATTCAAGTGGGACCTATTGTCCAAAAAGTGGTTTGCCAAGTCTTAGATAGGGAACTGACATACAACATACTGTTGGGATGCCCTTGGATTCATGATATGCAAGTAGTACCTTCCACCTATCATCAATGCCTAAAATTTCTCGTCAATGGACAAGAGGTAACAATCACAGCAGACTATAATGACACCCAAGCTTGTCATACATTGAAAACATCTCAGGATACATTGATACCTCACAATAGAGAAGTTAGCACATCAGATTCATCTAATGGTGAGAAACAACAAAGCTTCATATCAAAGTGGCTTCCAAGACAACAAAAATCACAAGAGATCAGGGTGGCACAATCTAAACCTTCAAATGTTGAAGAACAATTGGCTTCACTCTCACACTAATTCACCAACAAAGTACAGATAAGTGATGAAGGAATAAGTGAATATGGTGTTGGACACTCTTTCCATCTATCACAGATGTTACCCTCCTTACAAACATATGGACAACCATCTACAACCACCCAAAAATCAGCACAATCTACAACAGCATTATATGGCAGATTTGTAAAAGCTAGGAACTTAGATGAAGAATCAGAAGATAAGGCCATAATAAATTGGCTTTATAGGGATGAGGAAGCTTCCACTTCCATGAGTAATATCATAGAAACAAATCAATATGGAAAGGGAAAAACTATTCTGGAGAAGATGGGATATTCAGGACAAGGACCTCTTGGGTTAAGGAAACAAGGCATAACATAACCAATCCAACCTCTTACGCTCCAACATAAGGATAAAAATGGACTAGGATATGCAGCGTAACTGTGATCTCTTGACCGAGGGAAACACAGCTAAAATGTAACCAATCCATCTCACAATTCAAAGAAAATGGCGCAGAACTGAATCCAGGGATACACAAGAGAAGCAAGAGCGTAAATCACCAATGAAACTATGGAGCCGTGATTCTTCAAATGAGATAACTCCTCAAATAGATCTCAAATGAATATGAGTGGGACAACTTATTAGATGTTTCCTATGAAGATATTCAGATCGACGTTATCAAAAAGTATACCCCCAAACGAGGAGGGTCAAAGCTCGAAGTTTTAATCCCATTGTCTTTGCAACACAAAAATTTTGATGACTCAAGTGAAGACGAACATACATCGAATGAGATGAATGATGTAGAAGAAAATACCTTCGTAGGCCTCGACATAATCACTAACAACTTTGTCGACATTTCCATCCGAGCTTTCACAATCACAGACCTCAACCCATCTAATGATTCATTGCCTTTACTGCATCCCGAGCTTATCGAGTGGGAACCCCAACACCCCATCAATCTCTCTGTTTTTGACAGTGACTCCGCTATTATTAACTACCTTTGTTGTGCAGAATCCGATACTTGTTCTACCAATGCTTCTTTTAATGATGCTTTTAGGCAGGAGGGTGCCAAGCCTTCCAATTGCAAAAGTATGGAAATAAATAATGGATCTAATGGTGAAAACCATTCTGTGGTAGTATTAGATCCTAAAATAGTAAAAAAAAAGAATGCATCCAATGGTGAAAACCTCATTGAGGCACCAAAGGATGGAAGGCTTGACATCCTCCCACAACATTACCATGAAAGATCATCAGTGTTGGTAGAACCCACACAGTCTATTGATATTGGCACAACAGAAAGTAAGAATATTGAAGCACCCCGGCAAAGATCCATGACATTGCATACGTAAAAGCCGACGATCAAATTCTTTGAAGAACGATGCATCAATTTGCTTGGTCATACTCTTAAATACGCTTAGACACAGAGATCTCATTATGCATCACTTATCCTTACCACCGGCACTAAACCAAGAAAATGAACTCCAGAAAAAAAATGCATCCACATGTTGCATTATTGGTAAAAAATGATTTGCAAGAAAGTTCAATAGATGCCGGATTTGTCAGTCAATGGATATCCAACATTGTACCTATTTCAAAGCCAGATCACACCATCAGAATATGTACTGATTTCCAGGATTTAAATAGAGCATGTCCAAAGGATGATTTTCCTTTGCCAAACATAGACATGATTGTAGATCTAACAGCCGGTCATCAAATGCTATCACTCATGGATGGATTTTCAGGATACAATCAAATCAAAATAGCTCCTAAAGACCAAGAAAAGACAACATTTACATGTCCATGGGGCACCTTTTGCTGGAACGCCATGCCTTTTGGGTTAAAGAATGTAGGGGCTACATACCAACGAGCTATGACAACAATCTTCCATGACATGATGCACACCTTCATGGAGGACTATGTGGATGATATCTTAGCCAAGTCTCACACCAGGGAAGGACATCTAGAGATACTAGGAAAAATATTTGGATTGTGTTGAGAATTTGAAGTCGATTAAACTTCTAAGAAATGCGCCTTTGAGTAACATCGAAAACTCTTGATACATATAGTTTCTACAAAAGAATTAGCTTTTGTGATCCAAGAAAGTTAAAGCCATTATGGAAATGCCACCTCTAAGAATATCCCGTTACATTAAGATCTCTACAGGCTTATAATTCCATCGGAAAGATTCATCCTCTCAACTAGCAGATGGGTGTCATCCATTCAACCATCTTTTGCATAAAAATGTGTCTTTTAAATGGGATGAACAGTGTCAGAGTACTTTCAATCAAATCAAGCATTATTTGATGACACCACCAATCTTGGTGCCACCCAGTGAAGACAAGCCATTGTTGCTATATATCGCAACAACAGATATCTCTTTAGGAGCCTTGCTAGCACAAGAGGATAAAGAAGGAAAGGAACAGCAATATACTATATCAGCAGGACACTCAATGGACATGAAGTAAACTACACCTTCATTGAAAAATCATGCTTAGCAGTAGTATTTGCAACACAAAAATTGCGACACTATATGCTCACTCACACTGTCAAGCTTGTTGCAAAAATTGATCCCCTCAAGTATTTACTGAGCAAAGCAGCTTTAACAGGAAGGTTGGCAAAGTGGGTCATGCTCCTCAGTGAGTTTGACATTCAGTAAAGGCACTCAAGGTAAGATCATCATCTTTAGGATATCATAGGCCAAGATCAATAGTTCTCTTCAAGTATCTGAAAATTTCCTTTACAACAGTCACATGAGATTCCTTCATATTAGCTTGAAATCTTGCAACAATACATACAACATTCATGATATTAGGCATAGTTTGAATTAAATACAACAATCCACCAATCATTGATTTGTATCTTGTCTGATTTGCTTTCGGAGAATCATCTTTTGTTGTCAACTTGCAGTCGGTCACCATGGGTGTACCAATTGGCTTTAAATCTTCCATACCAAACTTCTTTAGAAATTCCTTCACATACTTGGACTGAGATATAAAAATCCCTTTATCTAAATGAGTAATTTGCAATCCCAAAAAGAATTTCATCTCACCAATCATAGACATCTCAAATTCTTTATGCATCTCATTAACAAACTTCATGCACAAACCATCATCTCCAAAAATGATATCATCAACAAAAACTTCAACAATCAAATCTTTATTATGATCAATCTTGAAATACAAATTACTATCAACAACACCTTTGTTAAATCCAAGCTTCAACAAATACTTATCCAATCTTGCATACCATGCTCTAGGGGCTTGCTTGAATCCATACAATGCTTTCTTTAACTGACACACCATATCTTCTTTATTAGTCAACTGGAATCCATCAGGTTGCTCAACATGCACTTCTTCCAATTCACCATTTAGAAAAGTTGATTTTACATCCATTTGATAAACTTTGTAGTTCTTGTGAGCAGCATAGGCAAGAAATAATCTTACAGCTTCAATTCTAGCAACAAGGGCAAAAGTCTCTTCAAAATCAATTCCTTTCATCTGTGAATATCCTTTACATACCAGTCTTTCTTTGTTTCTAACCACTTCACCTTGCTCATTCAGTTTGTTTCTAAAGACCCATTTGGTTCCAATTACATTTTTATCCTTAGGTCTGGGAACAAGAATCCATGTATCATTCTTTTCAATCTGTTTTAATTCTTCTTTCATTGCTTCAACCCAATGCTCATCTCTACATGCTTCATTCACACTAGTAGGCTCAGTCTTTGAAATCAAGCAAAAATCTTTTGCAATCTTTCTCCTAGTCTAGACACCTTTGTTCATATCACCTATAATCGATCTTTAGATGGTTCAGTCTGCTCGGAGTCTTCTTGGATGTTTATTAACTTGAGGCTCATACGGTCTCTCTTCTACTCTTTCATGGGTTCTCCTTCTTTATTTTCTTGATTTACTGGATTGATTTGCACTTGATTTGTAGTTTGAACTTGCTTTCCTTGGTTTGTACTATCATCTTGATCATCAAAGTCATATCCACAGGTTCTGGATGGTGTACCTAAGTCTTCATCAACCTTAACATTTGCACTTTCAACCATTTTCTTCAATCTTTTATTGTAACACCAATAGGCCTTACTTTTAGTAACATAACCTAGAAAGATACCTTCATCACTCCTAGCATCAAACTTTCCTATGTCTTCATCTCTAACGATATAACATTTCTTGAATATCTTGAGTATATAATAGTGACTTTTGACGAGTCCATAGGCAAAGAGGGTTTTACCGAGTATCACCTTTGGTTGTGCAGGTTGAGTGTGTACACAACAGTACTTTTAAACTTTCTCTCCAATAGATATGAGGACATTTCTTCCCGGCCATCATAGTTCTAGGCATTCTTCAATTGTTTTGTTCTTCCTTTCCACAACTCATTTTGTTGAGGGGTTTTGCGATGCAAACAATTGTCTCTTTATTCCATTTTCTTCACAAAAGTATTAATTTCACCAAAAGTAGATTTACCTTTCTCTGATCTCGGACATTTAATCTTCAAACATGTGCTGTCTCAACCATAGCTTTAAGGATCTTTGAACTTTCGATTAATTTGGTTTCTCATAAAGAAAGTAACCCATACCATTCTAGAATAATCATGTTGAAGTAACATGAAATACACCTTAACCTTGTAAAATTTTGACCTTAGAGGGACCACATAGATCAATATGCACAAGCTCTAAAAATTCATTTGAACAATGCTTTTTACTCTAAAATGAAATCCTAGTTTTCTTTCCCAATTGGCATTCCTTGCATATTATTAGTAGGTTTCATTAGCTTAGGTAAATCTCTCACAACTTTAGTTGAACTTATCTTGACAATGTTGTCAAAATTAACATGACACATTATCCTATGCCATAACCAACTCTCATAAACTTGAGCAATCAAACAAATTTTACTAGCAACATTCAGATAAAATATATTACCTTTTGTTTTTGTACATGATGCGAATTTCATTTTGAAACTGTTATTCTGCTTTTCCATCCTTTGGTGAAGGTGTATCCTTATCAACCATTTGACCAACACTCAAAGATTATGCTTCAAACCTTCACATATAGAACATCCTTCGATATTATGCTTACCATCAAGAAATGCAACTATTTGCCATACACGGTTGTATTATCACCAAATCTCACAACACCACCATCATACTTTTCCAAACTTACAAACTTACTTTTGTCTCATGTCATATGATGTGAACATCCACTGTCAATCACCCATTCATCTTTCTCTTCAACTCAAGTAGCTAGGGGTTTTCCCACATTTGTAAAACTAGCAGATTTAGTAAATACATGATTATATTTTCCTTAATAGCAATAAATACCCATTCATCATCACTTCTATTTCCTTTATGCGATTCATCATCACATCCGCCTTCATTAAACATTGGCACCACAAGTCTAGGCTTGTTATGTCTTGGTTGAAGCTCTTTCCGGACACCTTGATGCAAAATGACCTATCTTATTGCAAGAAAAACATTTAATAGGAAATTTCCCTCTATACTTACCTTCTCCTCTAGCTTCTCTCTTGACAATAAGTGCTTCAAGCTCTTCTAGCTCTTTCTTCTTCCTCAATCATGCGGTTCATCCTCATGCTTGAATGTCTTTCTAAATGAACTTTCACTAGATCCTTATCTATGTTTATCTCTTGAAAGTAGTAGCCTTAAATGAATTCAACCTTAGGAAGAACATCACCAAGTGTAACTAGTAGTCGGCTTGCAACCAACATATCTCTGATTTATGTTTGTTCTGATCTGACTAACTTCAATAGCTTTCAGGCGACTTTGTAGAATCGGTGAGGGATCTAAGCACTTTAGCAATCTCAGTTGTCTATCTTTCCACACTAGCACATCTAATACCACACACAAGTTCATTCAATCTTTGCGTAAGTATTAATGCTCTCCTTCTTACGTTATAACCTTTCATATTTTTGTTTCAAACTCTGCCAACTTAGCAATCTTCACATTAGCATCACCTTCATACAAGGTTTCCTAACTTTCGGATCTCATGAAGCTGATCTTCAAATCCATAACATTTGTCATCTCATAATCAGTCAAAGCACTCAACAAAGCTTCCTTAGCCTAGATATTATACTTAGCATCTCTGATCTCAGCAGAAGTAGTAGGACCATTCTATGGAATAATATACATATTACTTGGAATGCTCCAGTAGGGTTCACCAATGCATGTCAAATGGCACTCCATTCGTGTCTTCCACAAAGAATAATTTGTTCCATCAAATATCGGACTATCCTTCTTGTAACTTGTCATTCTGGATCACCTTAAGTTGTTAAACTTCTTCCAAGGAACCTGCTCTGATACCAATTGTTGGCAATGCAAGGGCAGACAACTGAGAGGGGGGGTGAATTAGTTGTCACATAAATTCAAAACTTATTCAACTTATTAACCTTATTCTCAGATTTGATAATTAACCATGAAAGCATAAACCATCAACACATCAGAAACACACATAACACCAAGATTTACTGCGTGGAAACCTTTGTTGGGAAAACCATGATGGAGGTGAATCCACAGTTGTTAAAAGTATAATGAAAATGAAATGCTCGGGGAATGCACAGCATTCCGGGCTGCCCGCCTAGGAAGCTCATTGCTCAATTACAAAGGAAGACCTGCTGTCTTACCGCGGTCAGTTATAGCCATCAGGATTTTGAACTAAGAAAATGGCATCACGCTGTGCGATTATAGTTCAATTAAGCACGCCAGACGCTTCTCCTCTTCTTCACTCTTCTTCACTTTCTTACCTTTCTGCCGAATGATTTAGAACATTGTTTATTGCATTACATACTTCGATAATTAGCAATCCCTTATATATATATACTGCAACAAAGAAATTTTCGCTACAAATTAGGCCCTGAAAGGCCTAATAAAATGAATATAAACTATCGACCCAAAACATTAAAGACTATCAATGTGAATCAACCAAGGTCGACCACAACTTAGTGAGGACCCAAATCAACATCTCCAGCATGAAGACACTCCAATTAATTTCTCCTCAAAGATCCACAACACGTTACAAACTCTATGTCGGCCAAGAACAAGAAAATCATGAACACACAAGAGAAAATCTCATATCATGAGCACAACAATCAATGCAGGCATGCAACAAAGATAGAGAATGACCTAGAAACATCCACAAGCATCACGAATCACAAGAGAAGCATCCGCAACAACTGCAGTAATTGAAATAGCCTCATCTTCAATCAGGAACACCAACTGAAGAAAGAAAAAAACTGATAGAATGAAAATCTTCATAACTCGATCAAATCTTCATGCAGATCTGTAAAACTCAACGTGGATAAACTAGATACACTCAACAACAAACCCTTTTGTCTACAACCTCTTATCAACAACGTACAGAAATAACCGACATACCGAACTTCACTTCACCACTGACAACCTGCAACTCATTTATTACAATTTTCTCAATATCCTCGACATATACAATTTTAAATACATTTATGCTAATAGTGTTAAAATCAATGACAACCACATATCAACAACACAACCACAACATCCAACAATCATGTCACCAATGCATCAAGAGAGTGGGCCCTTCTCTTAATCCATGGGGTGATTGAAATAATTTATTGTGAATTCCTCAAAAATTGAATGGATTATTATATATTGTTCCTAAACAAAAAATACATGCATATCCTCGCATTCCATCTTATGTTGTGATTTATATAGCTTTCATGGCTTGTAGTTTCTAGTAAATTGTCTATAAATATAGAGAGTTGTTTTGGCCTACGACCTCTAAACAAATTGACTCGAAATAGAAGGTTTGTTCGGCCTATGACCAAGCCTTTTTATAGTGAAGTAATTGATATATCAATTAATTGTAGTAAAATAAATTATTGTTTGGATACAATAAAAATTCTCATGAAAGAATTGTATATAAAACAACTATTCATTAAAACTAATCATTTGAAAATCATTTCATATCACAAAGATTGGCTCTAAGCAATTATAAGAATTTTTTTTATCTCTATTTTCTTATGCACAACAAAATCTCTTTTCTCAAGTTAAAATGACAAGATTTATTAACAAATACAATCCAAAAGTTATTTTTTAATTTTATCTCAAAACTAAATCAAATATTACTTATTTTTGTTTTATCATATGCAACAGAAATATTAAAAAGGTGGTGATATGATATGAAAATGGAGCACAAAGACGATTATTATGGTATAGGAAGAAGACTTCAATACTAAATAAATGAAACATAAAATAAATATATAAATAAATGGTACATAAATGAACCTTATCACTAAAAGTCAAAAGTCAAAAGTTAAAAGTTAGTTTCCTAGTTGTTAGAAAGTTAGCTGTAGTTAGCTAATCGTTAATTTATTTTTATTTTGCATTTTCACATTGAGATTTGGAAGATATCTTCAAATCTTATAGTTTTGTTATATTCATGCTTATATATTTATGTATGTTTTTATCATCAAATTAATCAAGTTTGGAATTAAGTTTATAGTTTACTTTTGGAGAGGTATTGTTTCCTTTGTGTTGAATTTGATCTCCCACTACTGCTTTGTTTACATCCCTATCATCGACATCTTATACTTAATAACTCAATTAGATGTTATAATTGACTATTCATAGTGGTCACCTTGAGACCATTTGTCTATGCCAAATGAAAAATAATGGTGAATAACTTGAATTCTTAAAACACAAAGACAATAGCATTTGTTTATATCATAATAATTCATTACTTGGTCAAGTGAGTGCAATAAATGCTATTGATTTAAGTTACGTAAAAATTTGAAATAATTTTTTTCCAATATAATTACATTTGAAAAAATATCACATTCTAAATTTATAATTGTTTTCAAAGTTCAATCTAAGTAATCACAATTTTTGAATTATTTGTTGCATTTTCTTGGAGATAATCACAAGGCAT
>VDFB02077323.1:0-14758 GCA_007258455.2 Sequoia sempervirens
TTTTTCAGCAGGAGAAATCATGATCTGGTAGATAGTCATAAAATATATACTATTATATACTATTCATTATAAGTTCATAAATTCCACCAACTTCACAAATCCATGTCACTAAAAATATCCATATACAACCAAAATCATAAATTCATGTCACTTAAAATATCCATTTGGAACCAAATTTATAAATTCATCACAAAAAATATCCATCGTTCACCAAATTTATAAGTTAACATGGCCTTTAAGATCATTGTTTTGGTATAAACTATTATGGCTCTCTCATAGATCTTCGTTTTGTATTTTCCTTTTCAAAATTAGGAGTTCTCCTCTTCTCTAGCCATTGTCGATGCTCATCTACGATCCCATCCATAGCCCTGACAGCATCAACAAGGGTTTGCATCCTAGATGCAAACATCCTCATAGGAGATGCGACACATTCTTCATTTTGAATAATGTTGATTTGATCTTGGATGGTTCATGAAGCGTGATTTATTAGCACCAAACAAACTTGTTCATTGATTTCAAGTGGTGGAGGTGGGGGGTTACGAGGTGGAGTGGGCAGAGGTGGAGGTGAAGGTGTTGGAGATGGATGGCGTGGAGGTGGATTGTGAATATTATTGAATGGATCCATATGATCTTTAAGATATGAGTGAACCTGCATTAGATTTGTAATTTCAAGATGTAAGATACATGTTTAGGAAATACCAAGTTAAACCATTCAATATAAATGGCCTTAAATAATTGAATACAAATGATAAAATTATATGTAAGCCTCATTTATATGTCTAAGGCACATGTTATTTGAATGAAAATACAATTAACTATTGATATTGTATAATCTTGTAGGATCTTATTATTGTTAAATTTGGTTGGGCCTTAGGCAACTTTGATCACCAAATTTTAAGAACTTCTTTGATCCCCTTAAGAAATGTCATATTGGAACCCCTTAAGAAAATCAAATTACAATTTAGGGTGACAGGATGGCTTAAGGGGATTTACGTCTAGTGAGGTCCTAGGAGAAAATGGCATGGCTCAAATGAATAAAATTTGGTGAAGTTGCCCAAGGCAACCAAATCTCATTAAGAGCCTTTAAAGAAAAAATGATGGCTTTAGGGTTTAGGGTTTGGGGTAATAGGATGAAAGCAGGGATCTGTGGCAGATGCAGGGAAACAATTACATGGCATAAGGTAATGAAATTTGGTGGAGTTGCCTAAGGCAACAAAATTTCATTAAGAGCCTAAGAAAAAATGATGGCTTTAGGGTTTATGGTTTAGACTTTAGAGTTTAGGTTTTAGGGATTTAGGATAACTTAAGGGGATATATGTAGTAAGATCTTAGGAAAAAATTGCATGGCATAAGGGAATGAAATTTGGTGGTGTTGCTTAAGGCAACCAAATTTCATTAAGAGCCTAAGAAAAAATGATGGCTTTAGGGTTTAGGGTTTAAAGGTTGGGATTCGGGGTTTGAGGGTAATGGGGATAGCAGGGGATGGCATGGTAGATCCTAGGACAAAATTATAGCATAAGGGAATGAAATGTAGCGGAATTTTCCTAAGACAACCAAATTTCACTTTATGGTGTTGGGTAGGACAAAATGAATGGTTTAGTGTTTAGGGTTTAGATTTTAGAGTTCAGAGTTTAGGGTTTACAAAACTTAGGGTAAAGTTTTGGTGCCCCTTGAAATATTTAATGAACTTGCAAGTTAGTGAAGAACATTTTCTTGTGGAAGAGTTGATTGAGATCTACTCTTGTTTCAACTGACCAACCTAGATCATGAAATCTCATTCATATTATAATCTTGCACGATCTTATTATTGTTAAATTTGGTTGCCTTGGGCAACTTCACCAAATTTTAAGAAATTCTTTGATCCCTTTAAGAAATTTGTCATATTGGGACCCCTTAAGAAATCAATTTATGATTTAAGGTGATAGGATGGCTTAAGGGGATCTAGATGTCTAGTGAGGTCCAAATTTAGTCATACTATAGCCTCGTTGGTTCCATCTAGCTCTGGGTCAAAAGTGTTTACCCCTCTAATAAAAAAAAGTTATCATGATGTTAAAAAAGAATCAATCTATACATATCACAAAAATAACAATAATCTTAAATGTAACCCATACTCTAACAATAATAGAATGCTAAATGATCCCCACCCCTAACCATATCCTAATTGAATTGCAAACCTAATTGAAACTTAATTAAATTATAACCTTTACTAGGTAATCTTAAATGTATTCCTATATTATATTATATTTAAATTAATTTATATTTGTATTATAATTATATTAATATTTATTATATATTCCTAATTGTAACTTAACTATTTACTACAAACCTAATTGAATCTTAAGCCTAATCGTCATTAAAACCCCAAGTAAATTGTAACATTACCTATCCTTAATTGTAATCTTATATTATATTTTATGATATTAAATATTTATATTATTTAATATATTATATTAAATATAATATATTAAATAATATAAATATTTAATTATATTTCTTTTATATGAATCATCCTCCTAGATCTCTAAATTGTAATAATAGCATGTAGTTCCTCCAAACTATCATGATGTACTTCCTCCCTTTCCCATGTAATAGGTGTACCTTGTAGGTGTTAAATGTTCCATCTTGGTCTCCTTATTGATGCATTTCTATCCTTCCACATAAATCTATATAGTATCAAAATATAGGTAATTTTATGGTTAAATTGAATCTCTCTTAATTGCTAAAGAATCCATTATGATTGAGGATGGGTGGATTATTATCTAGGATCACATCTTAAAAATCCTATAGAGGTCATGTTGTATGTTTTTCTTAATACATATATTCCCATACAAACCTCCTTCCATGTATTATCAACTCGCCTATATGATAGACACCTTCCTAGATTTAAATTTCATACGATATATATTTACCCAAGCATTTCCAATTGGAATTGCTATAATTATACTTTTATGGAATTATAGATATTCAAAATAGTTTTCATAAATCTACTAAATAGACCCATTCTTGACATTGAACCTACATAATTTTAGGTATGTCTAATGAAAGATTAGGGTCTAGGGTTCATAAATTCCAAATGCTTTAGTGTTATGGGTTTAGATTTTCCAGTTTAGGGTCTAGGGTTTAGAAAATTTAGGGTGAAGTTTGGGTGGCCCTTGGCATAATTTAGATTTGCAAGTTAGTGTCAATTGGAATCGATTGTATGTGTTTAGATTTATGAATTTGTTGACTAAATTTGCAAACAAACATCAAGATAAACTTTATGAATTTTAACCATTCTTTAACATATTGATTTCTAATCAAATTATAATTTAATATTGAAACAAAAGTTTAATATATATCATTTTTTCCATACAAAGCAAATAAAATTTAAAACATTTAAGCAATGCGAATGATTTTTTTTGAGCTTGAAATTACCTAGTTTTCAAAATCAAAATGATTTGTTCGATTCCAATTTAGGGTTTTAACAATTTTTTTTGTTCCAATTCAATTTAGGGTTTCAGTTTTAAACAATTAGGGTTTTTAATGAAATTTTTTCATTTCAATTCAAACTAGGGTTTTCAAATTCATTTTTTTTGTTTGATTTGAATTCAGGGTTTCAAAAAGCTTGATTTGGATTTGTAAATGCAATGTTTTTATTTCATTTTGATTTCTAGGGTTTTGAAATGCAATTTTTTTCTTTTGTTTCAATTAGGGTTTTCAAAATCAATTTTTTTTGGGTTTAATCGAACAATTTAGGTTTCAAAAGTTAAATTTTGTTTCTAAAACACTATTCAAGGTTTTTTTTTCATTTTTATTAAAAAACATTTAGGTTTCACTGCAATTTTTTGTCTATTTTTACAATTATTGAATTCTACTATAACAATTAAAAAAATGATTAAAATGTGAAATAAATTAAAAAAAATGCTAAATTAACATATTTCTTTCAAAATTTCAATTCAAAATAAAAAAATGCAACAAAATGGCGTTTAGGTGGGGTACCTGTTGCTGGTCGTGGAGTCACTGTCACCAATACTTGGGGTCCCGTCTGCAGAGCAGTGAAAACTATTTTTAAAAAAAAATAAATAGCAGTATAAAACGGGATCCCAATTTATAGAACTCGGGATCCCGTTATTTATAAATCGGGATCCCGTATTTTATAAATCAGGATCCTGTTTCTTATAAATCGGGATCCTGTTCTGTTTCCATTGGTTCAGAATCCTATGGGAAATGGGATCCTAATTTTTAAAAAGTGGGATCCCGTTTCGTCTTTGGCTCGGGATCTCGTTTATTTAAATCGGGATCCCATTTCCTCAATGCCAATTTCAATTTTTTGGTTAAGGGAAAAAACTTCCACGTTTCGTGGACTCAACTTTGTGCACTTACCCTTGGGTATTCAACTATTTTAATTAGAGTACCACAGTGGATTAGAAGATCAGTGTTCTTGAGAATGATTTGGAATCTAGGAATCACTTGGGTTTGCTATGCAAAAGTTGAAGATGATGAAGCCAATGTTGGCCTTTTGGAATTTATTCCCATGGCATTTCAATTTAGTTCTAATATGGTTATTTCTTGTGTTGGAATCCAACAGTGCAATGCTTACATCAGTTGGTGTTATCCTTCTCCTAGGTTGATTTGGGACCCAGGGATCATTTTTCAGTTTTAGTTTGGTTCAACATGGTGGTTTTGGGAAGTCATTAGGATTGCTTGAGGACAAGCAATTTTGGGAAGGGTAGATTATAATGTCCCCATTTTAGCTATATACCCTTCAGTGACTGATAGCCTATTTTTAGAAGTTCGTAGGCTCATTAGAGGTAAAATTAGGGTTTCCTATCTTGTTGAGGTTTTGAAGCATTTTTCCAGGTTTGCATGTTTGATTTTATAATGCATGTCTAGTGAAGTTTTATGGGTTTTTGGAGAGCTTCAAAATTGTGTGACATGCATCTTCATCTAGCAACCTTTCCTAGAACTTGCTCTTTTTACTAGTACATTGGAGTTTTGAGATTTGGTTTGCAATTTCTTTTTGGGTTTTTAGAGCGCTTCTCAATGGTATAACATGCAAAGTGAGTTGAGAAACTTTCCTAAATTTACTATTTTTAGTAAATTCTATTTTTAGCAGTACCCGAGTTGGAAACAACACAGTAAGCTTTCCACTTTGAGCAAAGCAGTTGAGTATTCCGAAATTTGGCTTTTTGAGGTTTATTTTTGAATAAATGATTTATTTAAATCATTTAATTATTCAAATGTGTTAATGACCCCTTGGCCTAGCATAATGACTTAAGTTGTTTTAAAATGGGGTATTTTGAGGGTGGATGTTTCATCAGGTTATTCATTTAATATTTCTAAGGATTCATTACTCTTGAGTTAGGATACCCTCATAAAAGGAATTAAACATTTAAATGTTTTATATATTTGCCAAGGTGATATGGACACTTATTTGTAGAGGAGGAAAGGTGAATTTGAAAATTAAATATTTTGAAATCAAGAAAGGGCATCTCACTTGGAGAAGCTGAAGAGTCACCTAAAAACTTATAAAAGAAGGCCTTTTCTCTCTCATTTGGTATCTTTTTGGTTTATGATATCGTTATGCTGCTAGTTTGAAATCTAGAATCCGGTTAAGGGAAAGCATAGAAAATTTACTCCATTCTTTAGGCTTGAAACTATGGTTCCCTAGATGGTGGATTGAGAGTGTGCTTCATTGAGAAGTACATATTGAACATTACAGTGGAGTTTTGGTGAGATATTTCCAATTTTAATGTTGCTGGTTATTATTTGGCTAAAGGAGAATTTTATATGCAACTCTTAGTATGATTTTTATTCACTTATGGGTATTGGCTCCTTTGTTTCATATTCCAGTGGCACCCTCTTTGGCACATTTACAATTTTTTTCATAGAGTCTTCAATTTATTAGAGAGGCCGACCCTCCTTTAGGGCTATACCATCTCTTTTGCTAATTATTGGAAGTTGTTCCTTCAATTTATGGTTAGTTTGTATTGAATTTCTCATGTGTATTGGTCGCCTAGCATTGGAGATAATGTATTTTTTCATTTGTATGGGATTTGTTGAATTTTGGAGGGAGAAATAGGCATTTTTTATGTTGTTATTACTTGCTGGTTTGTATTGTGGTTTGTTGGAATTTATATAAAAACAATGGTGGGTTGGATTAGAGGTGATTTGAATGATATTTGATCATTATAAGTAGATCATGGTTGTTGGTCTGTATTTTAGTGAGTTGGTATTTTATTTCACACTTAGTTCTTTCCTTGTGATGCAATATTTATTGGGTAACTATGCTGCTAGTGCTCATGTGCAGTCCATTTGAAGAAGGAAAAAGCTTTGGGGTGAAGATATGAGCAGTTAATTGATGACTAATTGATGGTAAGAAATCTCACTTTGTTGGTTTATATCAGATTCATCAGTAAAATATATTTTGGCTTGTTCTTCAGTAGTTGAAAAGATTTCAAGTTGAGAAATTATCTTTCATCATTTGGCATTGTTTATACAACAATAAAACTTTGTAATTTGCAGAACATTTGCATTGTAAGGCTTAGAATAGTAGTACTATTTTAGTCATTAAATACTTTTGCATTTACTTGTGTTTAAATTCAAACATTGTAACCCCTAGATGGTTTACCACCAGTGTGGAGGAAAATACATTTTGTAACTTCAATTCACACCCAATATTTAAGTGACGAATTCCCACACTTTAGTGGATGCCCCCCATAGTGGATGAATTAGTTAGTTTTGAAACTTCTATGGCTTGTCATCCACCTAAGTTTATTTCAGTTTTGTAATAAGTACTTCACAATATGCTATCACCTTGCCTTCGAAGGATCTTGGTGAACATTCTTGGAATTGATTTTTAGCTTTTTACTTTCAGTTGTAATCAGTTTTGGTTATTGAGTTATTTAGATCCTAGGGATCCTCTAACCATATGCATGCCCCCTCCACCTTTAGTGGTATTAGGGCACATTCTTAGTTAGAGTTTCTATTCTACAATGTTTTGGTTTTGGAGCTAACCTTAACGGGTGCGTGTTGCATTGTAATTGAAATTAAAAATCAAGAAAAAAATTTGAGAGGGTATATTTTATCTTGCCCCAAAACAATGCCACCACTGTCCTTGATCCATTGTTGCCTCTACACCATTGTGAATTTCAATCTCCTTGAAATAAAAATAGAGGGAACATTAACAAACATAGCCAAAGTCTTTGCAAGAAGTATCTTCCTTGTTTTGAACTAGTAGCACCTATCATAAACATGGATGGATTATTACATGGAAGGATTCTTACAAGGTCATCATAGTGGAATATCAACATTTGATGATTGGTTTCTTTTAACCTTGCATCATGACTATCCCACTATAATAAATAGTCTTCATTTGAAACTCCAAGGGCACATTCAATGTATAGGACTATCCCTCTTTGGCATTGAGAAAACTGCCCTCCTTTGAAACCTTTGGAAACCCTTGGACAATGTGCTTGTGACTTTGCATTATAGGTTGTGTATAAACTATCCTTTGGCTTTGAAATGTCTCTAATCCTCCCTTTGCTAGGCCTAAAAGACTCCATTCTACTTAACTATACCTTCTTTTTGAAAAATTGGCTTTTTTTTTCCTTTGAATTGCCCTCTTGACTACTATATCTTTTATCATCCTTTTAGAATTCTACCCTTTAGGAATTTACTGTCCTCTTATCTACCTTTGTATCAACACTTACATCATGCCATGATTCCCTCTAGTTCATTCAGACTGGACCATCCATATGGTTTTTTATATATTTTGGTCATTTTGATGCTCTAGTATGTCATTGTTTTATGTCTTGAAGAATGAAACTCCATTATATTCATTCCATTGTCACATTAGTGATCACCTTCCATGAATGATGACTGCCCAAAAAATATCTTTGTCCTTGTAAAATTGTGGTTAAAACTGTCCCAATCACTTAAAAATGACTATCCATCAAAATTCTTTTATGGTTGTCTTCTATTAGGTGGTTATCAAGATCCTTTTGATGTTGTAGACCATCATTGTACCTTCCTTTATGAACAAGTGACTATGTTTTGGGTATAAGACTGCCTTATTCATTCACCCTGATGGTCTTCTCCCAATGCATTGAAACCCTTTATTCACTTCTTATCAGACATGCTCGATGGAATTGTAGCTGCATTTTATGTCGAATAATGAATGCATCATTATCAACTGTCTTTTCCACCTTACACCATCTGAATATGATTGCCTCACGATATTATCATCTCATGTTGACGATGATCTTGAATGATTTATCACTGTTGTCATCATTTTTCTATACAATCTTCCTGAACAGCCTAAAGGGATACATAACACTATAATATTTCCTTAGATGCTACTGTCGTCATTTACTCTCAGTGTTTGATCTTTTCTTGCCCCTTCTTGACTATTGCGTAGACCTTATTCAATTGTCACTGTATATCTGTCATGGTATTCTCGAACAAGCTAACAAAGGCTAACCTTTTCTACTCATGAATGGATGATAATTTTCATCTCCCATAGGTTAATGTCTAATATATCAATTAGATAAACTAAATGGTAAACATTCCCATATATATTTATCCATTGATAAAGTCCATGAGTTTTAAAGTATAGAGTTTTTCTGTTACCACAAAGGATTGATGTTTACCTAAAAGTAGGAGATCATGATTAAACACCATAAAAATTAAAAATCTACTCAAGACCTTGGATACTCAACAATGTTAGATGCATAGACAAGAAAATGGATGCATTCACTCTCTGATATGATTAGGTTTCTTTACTCTTGCAGAACATCGTCTCCAAGAGTACCCAAATTCAAAAATTTGAATATTTGATGAGGACAAAAGAAATCCATAAGTATATTGGATTGAAAAAACTCAAATATTTCCTAGCTAGCTTCTTATATTGTATTTTAGTTGGAGGAAATGATGTCTCCAACTACCTATCCAATGCTACATTCCAAAATACAACCACCACTGAACAATTCATTACTTCTTTGGTGGCTAACTTTCATTCATACATAATAGTAAGTTCTCCAATACACTTTATATTGCAGCTATTTACATGAAAAATTTTCTCTATTCACAATTACTTTGTCTCAGTAGTGTAACATAGATTTTAGGACCTGAAATGCTTGCTCTTTTCCTAATTTTTTCACCTAGAAAGAGAGAGATTTAGATCCTAAAAAGCTAGATGTACATTCAATTAAGGACATGTGTGATGTGATATGATGTAAAATAACTAAACTAAATGCAATTGATTGATTGAAATGATCTAAAATGCAAGAAAAACTAAGATTTATGCCTTGTTTGAAAACACAGTGTGATATGCAAAAACTATGAAATATGAAAATATAGAAAGAAATATGCAAAACAGAAAGGAATGGATGAAAAAATAGTGCACCTAGATGATGTGTGAGATTTCTAGAATGTTTGGAATGCTGATCATTTTTATTTTTTTTTCACATGGGACTCATTCGCCAAGGGTGGCAAATCAGTCCTCTGACTGGTGAAAAAGTGTCGAGAACTAATTTTTGACAGCCAAGAGTTGAAATCTTAGAAAGTCAATTTTTAGGCCTATAGGTGGGACTCATTCACCAAGGGTGTTGAATTAGTCCACCTACATAAATTTGGAAAATTAGAGGAAGTTTCTGTGGAGTTGGATCTGCAATTCTGCCTCTTATAGGTCTTCACTTCTGAAACTGTCAGAATCAGGTTTGAATAAGACTTTTTCTTGATGATTTGACTTGAATGGAGGGAAGAAGACTTGGATTACTTTGAAATGAAATCTTCAATGATTCTCAAGCTTCCAAAGGACCTAAATTTGCATACAAACAACACAAGAAGAGAGATTGTTGATTGTTAAGGGATGGGGGTTTGCCTTGGTCAAACCTCATTTAGGTAATTAAACCAAATTAATGAAATAAAGGAATGAAGCATGAAAAAATGGAGTATATTACCTTGAAAATGATGATTGATCTTGGATGTTTGGAGCAATACATGTGAAATCATCCCTTGAATGCTTTAGAATTCTAACTTGAAGACTTCTAATGAAGAAACCTTAGCTTGCTTGACTTGTGATAGAAGACAGATGATGAACTAATAATGAGATAATATGCACATAAAATGAGGTTAAAAATGCTTATTTATAGTCAACTATGCCTTAGTATCCGATTATACATCACAGGCTAACATGAAGTGAAAATAAACTTTAAATTTCACTTTTCCTGCTCAAGGGTCAAAATGGGGCTAGATAGGACTCATTCACCAAGCATGGTGAATTGGTCCCACTTGGAATGGCCCATATGGGACCCATTCACCATGCTTGGCGAATGGGTCCCACCTAGATGGGACCCATTCCCAAGCATGGCGAATGGGTCCCATAGGGGCCATTATGACACCTAGGAAGCTTAGGAGACAGGAAATAAGATTTAGATGCTATCTTGTCAGGTGTTTGATCAATTAAAGCCTCAGGATGCACAATATGGGTAAAATAGGGTCCATCATTGATGATGTAAATGTTGAATAGGGCTTGGGATACATAAATCAATGTGAAAGTGTGATTTAATGCACTTTACAACACTAAAATTAGGTCCACATAGCCTAGAAATGCATAAGAATTAATGTGAATGGGAAAATCACACTACCACACTAATTTTTCATTAAGTTTGCAATAAGAATCTTCTAGATTGATGAAATAATGTTATTATAATGTTGAATTAGGAAGAAATAGGTTAATTAAGTCAAGAAAAACGTGAAAGCTTATTACAAGACTTCACAACACCTTTACAAGACGTTAATAAACACATGTTATTTGGCTTGCAAGGGTCCAAGACCTAGTGTGGACACATAAAATGCCTCACAACACTAGATTAGGGCCTCATTAATTCTATTTAATCTCATGTCAAGAAAGGGTACTTTTTTCTACAGTACAAGTAGTGAGAAAACTTATATGTTTTCTTCTAAAATTGGCAGAGGCTTTATCGTGTTGGAGGAAGAAAATTCCTTGTATTCGACATTTCCACTATAGGATGTATTCCAGTAAGCATACTGGTATCAGGGAATGGAGAATGTTTGGATGCTGCAAATCAATTGGCCGTGGCACATAACACTGCTTTGAAGTCTGTTATAGATCAACTTAATCAACAAGAGCTGCAGTGCAAAGTAGTTCCTGCCTAGTGCTGGCAAGGTAGTTTGGCAACAACTACTAACATAAATGAAAATTGTAATCTTTAGTTTGTCTATGTATATCCAAATGAAAACCTAATGTCAAAAAGAAGACGCATCAAATGTCACAGCCAAGAAATAAACATTATGGTAAACTATGTTCTTCACATATATCACATTAATGTATCATTATTCATCTAAGTACAAAACGAGAACATATCACAAATTACAAAAAGTTTGAAGAGAAAAGCATGTAATGTGCCAAACTAAAATATTTCAAATTAAAATTAGTTTTGGAATAAATTTATGAAACTTCTTCAAATTTAACATAAATCACATAGACTAGCGAGCTAGTCAAACACCCAACTTCACAATTTTTCCAAGAAATTAATGAAATTGATTTTTACAGATATTAAATGGATTTTACATCATTTTGGACTGTCATAACAGCCTTGACATCAACAACAAAAATCTCAAATCTGGAGCAATTATAATCAAACCCACAAAAAAACCCACAAAGCTGCCAAATACCAAATGGAGTCAAAAGCACTAGAATCACCACGAAATATTTTTATTTGTTTTTTCTGATGTAAATAGTTTGAAAAAAAGGTCTAATAATTTGGAGATAACAGCAGAAACATGCAAAAATACAATCCCCAAATAACAATGCAAACCTCACTACTATATTGAAGTATCACATGTGCAAGACAATGTGCAACACTACATAAACAAATCCAAGAATACCCAGATGGCCAAATCTGACGTAGAGCTCGAGATGGATGCAAAAAACACCTAAAGTAACATGTAGCTACATGCAATAAAAAATGCATAGAAAAACAACTCAAACTATGAAAAGAACAATCCTGCACACCAACATTGAAAATTGCCAAACTCTCTAATTTCTTTCAGCCCAATAGGCAAGCTCTGGATGAGATTTCCTCCTATGAGCAAAGGTTCTTCGTCCTCTATTCACTGGTGCTTATGGGTTTCTGTCCAAAAACCTCTACTCCAATGGGGTTTTGTCCATTGAAGAAGTATTCTGCAAATCTGTAATGTGAGAAAAAATATCATGTCAAAATGCTTGCCAATGACCAATTTTTCACCTTTTGTATGATCCCAGCTTGATAAGTGGGCACCCAATTTTTGATGCCTCTCTCAAGCCTCAAAATATTTAACTTAATATTTAACTTAATAGCTAATATTTAATTGTCCAAAATAATAAATTACATTTGGACAATATTAAATATTAAACCAATCAATTTCCCCAATGTTGTCCCATTAACCCACTTGTGTCAATGCACTTGTCGACGCATTCACAGACTACATTGGAGTATGAAATGTGGCATAAATGGAGAAAGGTACAGTTTTTATTACCTGTACCATCATTCGTTTTGAACGATCTATTCTTGGTTCTATTTACTTCTCTAATAAAGATGAATGAAAAACACATGATGAAGCCTAAAGCAATTACTGCCCCAAAAATTATGCCGATAATTTTGAAGTCAGTCAAACCAAAGAAAGTAAAAGTCAGAAGACAGAGCTTAAAGACCATCATTTTTATATCAGGTATACAACTCACTTGATCACAAATATGGAATTTTTCCATGTTATAGCCACTAGCTAGTTCATTTGCCAAAGTACTTTTACACTATTTGAATTTCATGCACTTTCCAATTTTATCATTTCCTTTCATTTCTCTCAAGCTTGCCGAAAATTTCATATCTATTTATTTTCTATTTGTGTTAGGTACATTAGAACAAAGAAACTTTGGATTCTCATTTTACAGATTCACTCATATATAATTAGGATTGTGGACTGCCCAATTGAAAATAGACACAACAATTCACTAATCCTTTGCATTCCTTCCACACTAGACTCTATTGGGGCCAGTCTTCAAGAAAAAAGATTTAGTGAGAATGAGATGATGGAGGAAAGTAGGAAACAAAATGGATTTTTAAATGCTTACTTAAGATGGCATTGAATGATAGATGCCACATGATGTCTTATATCGATTGTTTTTTTTGTGTATGCAGATTGATCCACGACATCGGTATGGGCATAATCTACATTTTTATTATGATGCTTGGTTTGAAAGTGACACAGTGCAACCATTTTTCTATTGTTGAGTTTGCTTTTAATAGCAGCTTTTATCATACATATTATACTTGTGCAATAAACACTTTAGATATTATGCATGGTTATGAATAAATTAAAACAATAAAAAATAAACTCTCTCTATGCAAAGAGAGATTAAACAAAAGTGAGGCGAACCTCTGCACAATGACCTTTAAAATATTTTTTTTAAAATATGAGGCAATATTTAATGTATGTCTGAACTGATTATATCTAGCTGGCAATAATAAATTAAAAAATAGTGTAATTCTTGAATGGTATTTTTGTACTCAGATTTCTCACTTAAAGTTGAAAGATTGACCAAAAATTGCAATATATTTTTTCACTATTTAAAGTTGTCCTTAGTTTTCTTAGATGTTTTGCTCCCCTTACCTTCCCATTTTATTTGTTTCATGCTCCTTCCCCTGACGCGATTCTTTCGTAAGAATTGAGTTGGGGGTAACGGGGGTAAGGAGCATCATTAGTTTGCTATATTTGCTAGATTTCTTGTGCTTTTATATTCTATACAAATAATCCTTTATAGGCTTTATGCCAATGACTTGCAATGCATCTCATTCATAATACTTTTTGTGAATAAATCTGGTTGAAAAAAACTTACTATATTTTGGGAAGAGCATCAGCAAACAAAGAAATTCATGACAAATTGATAGCAAACATTTGAATATTCAAAGAGATCAAATCTGCACATCTAGATCGGATCCACACTTGCACAATTGTGCAGTTGATCCTGTAGTTAAAAAATGACCTGCAATGAGTTCACAGATTCCAAAGCATTTGTCCAGGCATCACTAAGTTTTTTGAACACTAATGAATCATCTTTAGCCATCTCTCACAACATATCTACATTAGAATTCCAGCTAAGCACCTTATTTATTTATTTCATTTTTTGAAGTATTTGTGTACATTTAGCAATTCACAGCTCCACTATCTAGGATAAATTCTAAATGTTTATGGTATTTTATCTGTTAGCCCTCAATTTATGTAAATGATATTTGATACCCCCTCTCATTTAGATTAAGTTTATAAATTTTCCTTTTCAATGTCAAAAGGTCATCAATTCCTAGTCATGGACTATGTGAATATAACTGAAATTTCTGAGCCAAGACTATAGTGGCTTACCTATTGCTGTGCTACAATTAATTGGGCTAGTTCATCAGTTTTAGAATGTCACAAGAACCACTGACTTAGGGAATGCTCCTTTTTATCCCCTCTTTTCTTCTCACTAGAATTATCATTCGCAATCCCTAAAACAAAAAGCATCTCTTACTTTGCCAATAGGAATAATAAATGCTAAAATTCATAGCAGGCAATAATAGTGTTAATCTATTTCTAAATTTCAAAAATTTGAAATTAGTAAAATACCATTATCCTTGGGTTACTGTTGGCGAGTAATTTCTCCCACATGGTCAAACTTCCAGACTCTTCTGCCACTGACCTCTCACCAACCTACAGACCATTTTCTATGCATGTGATTTTC
>VDFB02077324.1:0-10112 GCA_007258455.2 Sequoia sempervirens
GGTCTTCAAGAACTTCATTCATCTTTTGTCAGTTCTAGGAACTGTAGGCATGGGAAAAAGAGGGTCCAACGGGTTGGAAGGTGGTTACCTCCTCCCAATGGATTTTTAAAGATCAATACTGATGGTTCTTCTAGGGGAAATCCTGGGCCTGCTGGAATTGGTGGGGTTGGCAGGGACGCAGCTGGTTCGGTGATTTTTCTATTCTCTATACATGAGGGGGTGAAGACTGTTAACTTCATGGAGGGTCTGGAAATTCTTCATGCTATTGAGAGGGCCCTTGCTTTGGGATGGAGAAAGGTTATATGTGAAGTTGATTCACAGATTTTGATTAATCTCTTGAATGAGCGAAAGATATCTGATATAAATTGGCAGTTGGCTTCGATGGTTTAGCGGATTCTTCAGGTTAGTTCTCGGATGGAGGAGGCATCCTTTGTTCACATCCCGAGGGAGTGGAATCGTGTTGCCGACTGCTTGGCCAAATGGGACTCTAAGCATGATAGTGGTTGGAAGGTTGAGGATTGGGATCAGGTTAACCCTGAGCTGCATCTGGATTTAGACCGGTTCTTGGAGGAGGATAGGAGGATACATGGGGATAGTTGATGTTGTTTTATGCTGTGGGGTTTTCGCCTTGTTTTCTAGGGCTGGGTCCCTTGGTTATTATTGTAATGCTCTTTTCTGATTTCTAATAAAGTTTTTACCCTTTGTTTTCAAAAAATATTTTCCTCAATCATTTTTGTTATATAATTCATCTTTATAGTTCTCTTACACATTTAAACTTTAACCTTTTTTGATCCATTTATTTGTGTTATATCATATTATTATATTATTCATTCTTCTTTATGTCTTCATCATTTTTTGCCTATTTTCACTTTTACTTCATTTTTCAATCTCCTTCCTCCCCACCCTCTCCTACCACTTAACCTTCTTAAGGTCATTTCTACAATCATATTCTTTATTATTCTCTTCCTATGGTGAATCATTGAGTTAGGGTTAGGGTAAGGTCATTAGAGTTATTTATTCATTATTTTTGGTAAGCTAAACAACATTTATAGGGCATTGTACCCTCCACATGAAGAAGCCCTTAGGGCCAAAAGAAGCTAGTTCAAACCAGGAAATTAACTAGGAGAAGAAGCAAAGAAAAAAGGGAGCCAATCCCATAACAAACAAGAGCCACTAGGGCCCGATAGAAAAGGCCAAAAGGCCACTCACAAAAATAGCTAATAGATAGCTGTCGAACAACAAACAAGGACTAGACAATCCCAAAACCTAAGGGGAATAATTTGACTCCCTTAACCCTAGACTGCAAAGAAGCAACAGATTTGGGGAGTCTCAGTCCCTTCTTCTTCCTTTGCACAATAGACTAGGAAGGCTCAAAATCGAAGTCCGCCGAGTAAGGTGAGAGGAGTGGATCCTTAATAGCCACCACAGGCAAAGAGCCACCACACAATGAGGGAGCCAGAAACATAGGAGAGGAGTCAAGAGCAATCAAAGGACCAACAAAGGTGATCAAAGAGGGATGGGTAGGTTTTGCCTGAACATAGACAATAGTTTGAGGCAACAATGGTTCCACGGAAGGGATAGCTAGAATATACTCCTCGGTAGCCAAGGAAGGGTCACCCACCTCAGAGGAACCATTCAAAGGGGGAGAACCAATTGTGAGATGGTCTGCGAGAGAATCCTTCCACCAAGTAGTAGCACCCTTGTGGTGATCAAGAGGGCAACCAGAGGCCAAATGACTAGTGGAGAAACACCTCTTTCACTGAAAGGGGAGGTCCTCATAGTCCAACAACTATGTCCAAGGTTTTCCCTCCACCAAAAGAACCACATCACTATGGAGAGGTTTGGAGGTATCCACATCAACTAAAATACGAGCCATCGTAGTATGCCCTAGATCACGAGTCATAGAGTCCACCTTCAGAAAACTGCCAATGGCATTGCTAATAGCCTCATAACAAAAATCCTCCCAAAATTGGATAGGAAGATTTAGTGGTCATACCCAAATTGGTCTAATATTTAGTGGCTCTATAAGAGGATTGAAAGAGCGAGATCAAGGCCTGATGGACAATGAATGAATGCCCCATATCCACCCCCTGTCTAACACATAATCCTGCTCAGCAGAAGAGGTGAAAGTTGCCAAGAAGAATCCCCTTGCATTGGGATAGAGCTCAATCTTCCTAGAGACAATAAGCTTCTTGGAGACAAAAACCCATGCATGGAGATCTGGGAGGGAGGGCCACAAGCCATTAAACTTGCAGACCACTCCCTGTTTCAAATAGTAGTCCTCATTTTCAACAACTTCAGGTCCACATACCATAATAGGGGAAGCACGAGCATAGGGAAAAGGTCTAACCCTACCCAAAGCAGGTAGAGATCGACCACATAATTTTGAGACTACATCAGAAAAGGACTTTCGATGGCAGCCCGAAGCAGTAGGTAAACCACCAAAAATAGGAACTGAAGGCTGCACCATAGAAAGTTTAGGGCAGAGGGTACCACACCCAAACTAGCCAATGCAACCTACACAACATCCACATTCACACCTTCTCATTGAATACAAACTCCTACCTGATGAGAGCCCATTAACTCCCGCTCATCGCCACAACACAAAAGATCGCGCACAACAACTGCTTGTTGCACATCGACTAGAAGAAGCCCGTCCACACAATCATGAAACACATTGTTTAGAGGTAACCCAACCCTTCCATAGGAATTGACTCACCATCCAAACGAACATCCATAGCAACCCGACTCTTTAAATCTTCTCATTGGATGCTAGAGACGCTACATAACATCATTTATTAAGGGCGCTTTTGATCTATTTGACATTTATATAATATTAAAATATTATTCATTCTTCTATTGTAATATTTTCATCATTTTTTTTTTAAGCCTATTTTCACTTTACTTAATTTTTCCAAATCCCTCCTCCCTACCCTCTCCCACTACTACTTGCTCTTCTTAAGGTCATTTCTACAATCATATTCTTCATTATCCTCTTCCTACGATGAATCATTTAGTGTGGTTCAAAACGTTAATTCAAAATAGCATACATAGTTTAATCTATAATCATCGATTGTTAATATTTAACAATTATCGATTTGAATGAAGAGATATAGTTGCACTTGTGTCTACTACAAAACAAATCTGATAATTTAATATAATATATTTTATTTTTTAATATATATATATATTAAATTAAAAATAAACAACTTGTAATAAATAATCATTTTAATATATAATAATTTTATATTAATAATAAGAGAAGAAACATTGCCAATATGTAATATCTTTAATGATTTTTAGTTTATATTATATTTATTTAATATGTAATAATTCATACTATAACATTTATTAAATATGTTATTTATTTAAAATTTAGTGATAAGAATTAAGTTTATAGTTATGGATAGTGTTATGATCATAGTTAGGGTTAGAGATAGGTCTAGGATTAAGATAATGGTTTAAAATTTATTGTTAGGGTTAGAGTTAGGGATAGGGTTAGGGTTAGGATTAGGGATAAAATAAGAGTTAGGGTATGAGTTAGGGATAGGGTTAGGTCATTAAAATAACTAATTAACAATACTAAAACACTATAATTAACAAAACTTACATTTATTTTTATTCACATTAATAAAACTTACATTTAATTTTTATCAAATATGAAAAACAATAATTACAATACTATTAAAAGTACTAGCCACTACGTCACACTTGTTAATCTTTATATATATATCTTTTATATGCTTAACATTGATAACCACATAAATTTATTTATTATTTATATAAACACATAAATTTCTACATAACAAAAATAGTTCTTTTGTTATTATTAATATTGTAAATTAAAATTTTTATATGTTTAACATAGGTAATTAGTATAACTATTTTTAGAAAAATCTACGTCTTTTACCTCAAATTCATACATGATTTTGCACAATCTTCATCATAATTGGCATGACAAAAGAATACTTCAATTTACCCAAAAGAATACTTCAGTTTACCAATAAATACTTCGTAGCTTTAGTCTTCTACCTCAAAATCACATATGATTTACTTCTAAAATAATATATTTTTAGACTTCTACGTGGAATTCACACATGATTTTGCACAAACTTCATCTTAATTGACATGAAAAAATACTACTTTAGTTTACCCAAAAGAATACTTCAATTTACCCAAAAGAATACTTCAATTTACCAATAAATACTTAGTATCTTTAGTCTTCTACCTCAAATTCACACATGATTTACTTTTAAAATAAAATATTTTTAGTCTTCTACTTGGATCTCACACATGATTTTGTACAAACTTCATCTTAATTGACATGACAAAGACTACTTCAATTTACTCAAAAGAATACTTCAATTTACCAATAAGTACTTCGTATCTTTAGTCTTCTACCTCAAATTCACACATGATTTACTTCTAAAATAAAATATTTTTAGTCTTCTACACATGATTTTGCACAAACTTCATCTTAATTGACAAGACAAAAGAATACAATTTACCAATAAATTCTTCAAAAATTAATAATCTTTAGTCTTCTACCTTAAACTAACATGATTTACTTCGAAAATAATATATCTTTAGTTTTTACACATGATTTATTTGGAAAATAAAATATTTTTAGTCTTCTACCGCAAAAGCACACATGATTTTGCACAAACTTCACCTTAATTGACACGACAAAAAAATACCCCACATTACCAATCCTTAAAAGTTTATAACCACTGCCAATAGTGAAATGGTTGAGTTGTTGTGCAAGAACCCAATTGAGGTGGAATTGTTGAAAATTTATATTGGGGATGAGGTCCCGTCTATGACCTCATTGGTTCATAGCTGTGGACCAAAACCATTTACCCCTTTTAATAATAATAATAATAAATTATAACCACCATATTCACCATGGTAGAAATTATAAATTAGGACCTAATTATTTTTAGGAAAAAAAAAAAAGCCTATTTATTTGAAGGAAAAGAAAACCACCATATTCACCATGGTATAAATTATAAATTAAAAAAGCCTATTTATTTTAAGGAAAAAAAAAAGCCAAACAAAAAACAGACGGCTAAGAAAAGAGGCAATGCTGAGAGTTAGAGTAGGGGTGCCTCAAAAAGAATGGAAGAGTCATAGTCTAAAATAAAGCCCGAAAAAGAAGTGTAAAAGAGAATAAGAGTGACAGTATAAATGAAATGAACTTGTGAGCACGGGCTAATTATGTCCCTTTCTTTCTCCTTGCATTGTGGGGTCATACCTGTTAAAAAGTAATACAGCCCACAATTTCAAGACTTTGTTAGCAAGCACCGATTAATGAGTATGACCACTTCTTTCATATAAGGCACAAATTTTATGTTGAATATCCATGCAAATCTCATGATACCCATTACCCATGCCTACACCCATGCCATGCATAATGGTGGGCTGGGCTTGCTGATGTTTTTTAAATTTAGTTTCTGTTAGCTTTGTACCAAAGAAAAATGACGTTTTTTACAGTTTAGTCTTTTTATGGCTTTTGTTTTCTCTTTATAAAAAGCATTAAGATCTATTTAGGGGCTATTTTTCTTGTTTTTCATTGTTCTTATTAACAGCAAAGAACTGTCTTTGCTTCTATCCATTGAGTGCCCTTTTTGGGTGTTGCTGCTTGCTTTGTGTTGTGTAATCCAATACAAACCAGACAAGCCAGGCCTGTGCTGTTTATGTGTATACTCAGGAGCATATACACAGTTGGAGTTATAGCAGCAGCAGAAACATAAAGGCTTCTTTCCTCTTCTCTTATCTCAATTTGTAACTGACAGTTAGTTCAGTGGAGATATATACAGATTTTGTATATGCATACTTCTAGTTTGCTTGGCTGAAGACTTGAGATCTCTGGTTCTGTATTTCTTGTATTGGGTGAGTGCCATGAATACCAATTCTTCATTGAATTAAATGAGTAGTGCATTTCTTGTATTGGGTAGTTCTGTGGAGTCCAATTTTTTGGTTGAATTGCATGAGTACCGAGTTTAGCAATGGAGACAGATAAATTATTATTGGGTTTCCGTAGAAGTTATTTGAGACATGACATTTGTTTCCATAACAGTTTTCGTGCCAACCAAGAATCCTTTTTAAGAAATTTGTCTGGTATTTAGGTACGCTCAGTGTAAATGTCCTGAAACTTCCAGATTGATGTGTATATTGCCTCACATAAACTGCAAAAGAGTAAAAGTCAAACATTTTCTACAGTTCATCTATTTTCAAGAAAAAAAATCAAATCATTTGAATCAAGAGTGTATTTCAGTTTCGGATATGCGTTTCTTTCAGATTCAAGCTTTATGCATGTGCAACTTGAAAATAATTTTTCAGTTTTATATGTATGCGGATAGGGATTTATGGATACCCTGCATGCAATTATTCTTTCTTTTTGAGTTTTAGGATTCAGCTATGGTTTATTCCTTTAGGCCTTTGTGATTTATAATTGGTCTGCATGGACTTAAACTAGACACTGATGAGAAATTAATGAATTTGCTTGAATCTATATATACTATGGACTTAAACCCAAAACCCTGTCTAAAATGCCTTTGTTGCATTTTTGGGATTTTGGAGGTGTTTTTTGATGGGCTTTTGTCATTGTTTTATGTAGCGGTCTTTGCCAATTCAGTTATGCATCAGAAAATTTGGAAGCATTGGGGAGATATAAAAATTCCGGCTCGTTTGCATTGGTCTGTGCATATACCAGTTTGGTTTCAGGCTTAAGAAAGGCAGTATGAGAATCCCTGGCTGCAATGCAAAGCCCAGTAAGTCAGGGAAAGCGAAGAAACAGAAGGATGATGGCGCTCTTCAATTTTCCAAGGATTTGAGGACTCCGACTTGCATTAGGAAAGTTAGAATCATCTGCACTGATCTTGATGCTACAGATGTATCCAGTGATGAAGAGACGAGCCCAGAAACAGGTACCCGCAAGAGATTGGTTTATGAAATTGAAATTCCTGCCAGCTCGGCTACATTCTCTGAAAAGAATGGTGAAGATGAAGATGGAGATGATGGCGTTGGCGAGTTCAATTGTGAAGAGCCTGTTGTAAATTCTGATGTATACCCCTACAAGACCAAACCTGCAAACTCTGTATTTGAATCACAAGAGTTTACCCACAAATTCAGGCCCAAGAAGAGAAGCAAATGCTTACCTTATAGAAGAGCGACCAAGAAGAAGGAAAGGCTTACAAGGTTTACAAGGTCTAAGAAATCTGTTTTGAGATCCTTCACCTGTAATAACTCTGGGAAAAGCTGTAAGTACAGGGGAGTAAGGCAGAGAAGATGGGGTAAATGGGCTGCAGAGATAAGAGATCCTTCCAAAGGAGTGAGGATATGGCTTGGAACTTTTGATACCGCAGAAGAAGCTGCACAAGCTTATGATAAAGCAGCCAGAAAGATTAAAGGTCCATTAGCACCGACTAATTTTTCTGGTAAAAGCTATGGAATTGAAGATGTTGAAAACCCAGTTTCACCCATTGTGACGGTGAAGAAAGAGATCTGTACCATAATAAAGGAAGAGTCATTTGCATTGGAAACCAGATGTCAGTCCACAGATGCAGAGGAGTTTGAAAAAAGTTACAGTTTGAGTTTAGACATGAACACAGAAGAAACTGATGTTCATTCATCATCTTCAGAGTTCATTTCTTGCAGTTCTCGTGACTATTCGGAGAAATGTAGGGTGGCATCACCTTCGTCTGTGTTGGAAGTGTCAACATCTAATTTACTGGATGGTCTAGAATTTTTAAAAGAATTTGAATGCATTTTTCCATCCTCTGCAGTGCGAAAACTTGTTGCAGCTGATGATGCCCAAGTGACTAATTTCAGTGGCAGGTGTGAGAGTAATGATTTTGTGATTTCAAGGCAATCCGATTTAACTGTGCCTTTTTTAGAATTAGAAGTTAGCAACATTTTACCAGCTAATCCTCCCACTTTTGAATCAATGGACTGCCAGACCATGCAGCAACAACTTAATTCAGGAAAGCAAGAGAATTTGCTTTCTTGTAGCAGGGATTTTCTTGTGCAGTCTGTTTCTCCCATCAATGGAGAACAGTGTTGTGATGATGTCCATTCATCTGCATTTGGAAATCAATATTTCATGGAGGAATTTGGCCAGTTGTTTGATATGGGTGAATACAGCAATGCAAATGATTTAGCCAGCTTTCCCGGTGCTAGTGGCTTGCTGAATGCTGACAATGACATTTCCAGCTTAAATTTTGACCTTGATCTTGAGGCTCTAGCATGGATAGATCAGTGTGTAGTGTAGGTGAAATTAATTTTAAAAAGTAATAGCTTAGAGACCTTGGTATGACCCTTGTTTTGGCAGAGTGCTTATTTTCCTAGATATATTGAGTTAGCATGGATGGGATCAGAGTTTTGGTAGTCTTTGAGAAAGGTATTTTTTAGTTGGTGAGAAGGATCCTCCTTATCAGTCATATGGATTTTCTTAATGCTTTCGAGCCTTCCAAGTGGCTGGTTTTCCTCTTTTCGTGCACCCTTCTGCACCTATATAGGATATCAAGTGTAATTAATTGAGTTTTGGAAGCCGAGGTCTCCTTGAGACCTGCTTTGAAATAGGTACAGGGATTGGTCATTCCATTCTTTGAATCTTTATTCATGATTTAATATAGTGACAAGATTTGTATGTGTGCCACAGAAAAGAATAATGAGATATGAGAGTTTCCGCAGTTGACATAGCTGACTATGCTGGAGAATGAAATTGCCAGATCTATTAATTGGCCACTTGCCTGTTTCTTGGGAAGCTATTCTTCAGTCTTGTTTAGTACAATGCTTAACGTTTTTCTACTCTGCATCATCTTTAAATACCTGGATCGCTTTGTTTAAAATAAATGAAAACTGCAGAATATGTTTCATCTAGATGCCTGGATTGGTGTGTTTGAAATAAATGATAAATATGGAAAGTGTTTCATCTCTGTATGGATCTGATAGTGGAATCCTTATCTTCTACTGGTTTTCATTACAATTTTAATTCATTTGAGCTAGATAGATGGCATGTTTGTTGTTGAATGGAAATGCTATACATGGAGTTTTTACAGTAAGTGAGAAGAATCGGTACAAATTTTAGTATAAACAGTTCTTAAAAGATTTTAGATTTTCATTGTCAGACATAATATCATGCATCTGAATACCACTGTATAATATAAACAATTTTGTTAAATGACTTATCTACCATGTTTGTCTGTGAATTGTAAGGGATAATCATTATTGTAACACAGCTCGCTTGAGTTCCTTGCAAACTGTATGATACAAACAAAGTTGACCAGGGCAATAAGTTGTGGCATCAATTCTTTTTTGTGTGTGCGTTGTGTTTTACTTGACAAAATCTTCCAAGGCAGTAGTATAGAGAATATATGATACAGCAGATATCTTCCATGTCAACATCCACACCAGAAAGCTTATTGCAGCTAACTGAATTTATGCTAAAGCAAGAAAAACTTATCAGAAGATGGCTTCAGTAATGTTTGTAGTTAGACTTGTAGCAATGGTATCAAACCAACCATCGGGTAAGGAAACCAGCTTTCCTTTTATGCAGAGGTGAGAGTGAGACTGTCATTGGACTTTACTTCTGACAGGGTTGGGGTAGTTCCTACCATGATGAGGTGTTTTACATGGGTCATTGTGATTGCCTGGCTTCCAGTTACCAGTGCATATCTATGTTACACCAAGTTTTTAAGGATGGGGATGGCAGGAAACAGGTAAATGCATTTCCGGGACAGCAGGGGATGGGAGGCCTTTTAGTAGCGGATGGCAGGGGATGGCTATTAAAAAATAGGTGTAATTTTTTTATAATATAGAAGATTTCAGATATTCGTATGATAAGGTATTTACCATATTCATTATATAACCATATTATGAAACATTAGAGCTGAATTGAGATCTCATGAGTCAACATACAAATTAACAAAATGAAACATTAAATATTTAAAGTCCGAGTTTGTTTGAAAGAGAAATTTACATTCAGAGCTTTTGAATAATGTAGCTTATTCGGTTCATATCATATTTCTTTTGATTTTTTAGTTAGGTTTAGATGGTGCAACACAAAGTCTGCTATCCCAAGCCCTATGATAGATCCCAGTTAATTATCT
>VDFB02077325.1:0-23251 GCA_007258455.2 Sequoia sempervirens
TCCTCTACCTGTAGTCTCCACATCTGTGCCCTGATGTTCTACCCGGTGGTCATCAACTGCTGCAATCACTATATGGAACTTGCCCGCATCTCAAACAGTCAGCTTTGACGCTGTTGACCTCTGAGTAAAACCTAATGTGCCCTTATTGGGACATTGTCACGCTATTTGTCCCTGTTGGCCACAAGTGAAACATCCTGTACCTCTACTTAATCCTCTATCACCTGGAGGAGCACTAGACTATTGAGCACTTCCCTTGTTAACCGTAGACTATGAACTCTGGGTTGGTTGATTGATACAATCACGTTGAGATCACCGCCAACTCTGATCTCTTTTCTTTTGAATCCAATTACCACCTTGAGATCTGACACCAACTGGAGGTGCACTAATCTACTAGAACTAATCTCTACTAATTGCAGTCCGAGTGCTATGACTTGATTGGTCAAGTCGATAAAGTCGGGCTCGCAACCAACTCCAAATCCTCCTAGATGAAAGATGACCACCTCTAAGACTATGAAATTTAAGAGAACACTCCCTCAAGAGGTTCATCATAAGTCCTACTACAATTGAAACATCTCTTCTCCTAAGGGACCTTTCTATTTCTCTAACCATCTGTTGATTGCTCTCTTGTCTTGGGCCAAGCCGGTTAAGAATTTCCTCAAGCAAGGGACATAACTGATGGTCCAGGTATTCCTCATGATCATCCTCGTGAGAACTTAAAAAGGAAGTGTTATGACGACCAACCCCACGATCACTTCCCTGACCTCCATCATGATCACGACCTTTGGGCATCATCCTACACAACACCACCTAGAACAAGCCTCAGATATTAGGCGAGAACAACAGAAGGGGAGGGAACAAAATCTCAAGAATATAAGTACTATATCCATGATTAACATATATTCTTCACATACACACAAACTCACACCATTGAGAATCACATCACAAGGCTACACAAGGGTCCATATGGACACCAAAAAGTAGCATACTAATCCATGATACATATTCCATGAGCCAAGGACCAATATCCATCTCACATAATCTATACCTTACACTCAGTGGCTTGATGGTGTTAGGCTACACACACATGGTGAGACCATCCAAACAAGACCACAATGACCTACCTCTTGTTGTATAAGGTGGTTAGCCTCCAAGAGATAGTCATCACACATAGGTGGGTAGTGGGTCCTAGCTATGTAATAGGGTGATCCCATAATAGTGGTTTACAATTTTTGGCCAAACTGGACACTGAAATTATTATTTTTAACTAAATCTTCACATTTGGGCACCTATAGCAGCTAAACTGTGAGGAATTTGAAGATGGTGCAAACTAGAGTCTCATCAAATTTTGTCTGTAGATTCTAAAAATATTTTTTTCAAAATTTTTGGAATCAAATTGCACTTCTTTCCATCTCCCATGAAAGTTGATTTTTTGAGAGAAACAACATTTTAAAAGTGGCCTTTTAGGTATAATGCATAACTTTTTCCATGAAGGATAAAATTCTGAATTATGCTCTTTCAAATTTAGATTTGTAACTCTGATAGCTAAGATGCTTCCCACTTGGTTAGATAGTTTTATTGAATATTTTTCCCTTAATCAAGTTTAAAGAATCAAATGAATTACAATTAGGACACAATCTTGTGCATTATGTCATGTTTTGTATATGTCAAAATTTAATTTTTTTGTTGGATCAAGGACTTCAATATCTTGTGCACTCATATTTTTCAAAAAAAAATATTGATAATCTGCTATTTTTCCACGTGTAGAACAAAGACTTTCATTTTAGATGAAAAACCTATGTTTAATAAAACTTAAAAAACAAATACATAACAAAAACCAAAACATATTAAAATTATATTCATGGATAGCTTGTTTTGAGGAATACCATAATCATTTGAAATAAATTTTAAATGAATTCATTTGATCCCCAAAAGCTAAATCAAAAGTGATTTTTTATCAGCATTTTGATAGGTGTAAAGAGACGCATTTATAGGTATGGTTTAAAACTAGCGAGGTTCTATCCAAGGGGGTTTGATCTAAGGTGATTTGATCAAACCCTCTTCAATTGGAATCCTTAAAATGGAAATTTTTAAGGCTTAAATCATTATATTTTCTAAAAATATGTGATTTCAGCTAAAATTCGTTCCTCTCAGGAATTGTAAACCACTATTATGACAATATACAACAGCCTCACATACCCCCATCCTCAAGTTTCCCTATGTCTGCTTCCTCGTATACACTCACCAAGTTTGCCTCATACGTCCTTGGAGAGGAATCACAATACAACAAATGGCCAACGTCGAAAACAATAAGGATAATCTATTTTAGCCACCAAATTCATAAATAAACATCAAATAAGATTCAATTTCAGCAATAAAGCAAGAAATACATGTAATATCAACACTAAATCAAATGTAACCATGAGGGCTAGGAGTAAATAAGTTCACAAAGTGTGGCTAAACCATCACAATCAAATATAAATAAGGTAAGTTTTAATGCTTCTGGATTTGATTGTGTTCCAATTTTTTCATCAACGTTTCATATCACACTCAGTGATCCATCATCAGGATAAAGAGAAGAAAAGGATGAGAAAATATTAGTTTCAAACTAGTTGGTTAAGAAGATAAATAGGAGGAAGAAAAGGGAGGAGAAGGGGAGAGTACAACTTATGAGGGGAAAAATAAAAATTAAATAAAAAGAGAATAAGAGAGAAAAAAATAACAACTAAAAATACAAACCAACTAAGACAATACACCTACAAAGAAAATTCAAAGAAATAAAGATGAAGGAGCAAGAGATAAAGGTTAAAGATAAAAATATAATAATTAATACCAAAAGAAGGAGCAAACCAAAATGGAAACTAAGAAAGCAAGTAATCTTAAATGCATAATTAAAAACTAACAAACTAAATAAGCAAAAAAGAAAATGCCAGCATAAATACAAGCAAATGCTAAAGGATGAGAATAAGAGAGTATGTTAGTAACCAAATACAAGGAAGAAAATAAATATGCCAAAGATAAAAATATAAATGAAAGAAAGAAAAAGAAAATAGGAAACAAAAGGAACATCAAAGCAACAATAAGGCACAAGAGGAAAAAATACATAAAAAGATAAAAAAACATAAGAAGAGAAATGAAAGAAAACTAAAAATATTAAGTTACAATAATAAAAGTAGACAACAAAAAATGCAAAAAAATGAATATAAAAACAAGACTAAAGGAAAATCAAGCTAAACTCACACAAATAAATAGCAAAGAGAAATCAAGACAAAGAATGCAAACCATAACAATGAAAATATAAAAAAATAAAAATACTATATATGTATATATATATACAAAGAAAAAGAACCAAGAAAATAAAGAGCATTGCGCGAAGTAAGAAGACTAATAAAGGAAGAAAATGAAAAAAAATAAATAAACATTAAATCTATAAAAAATACAAATATTTATAAAAGAAAATAAAAATATGAAACTAAATATATTACCTGAAATAGAACCAAGAAATATAAGACAAAGATAATAGAGTCAAAGATAATTAAGAGGCAAGAGGAAAAACAAGCGTAAGAGAAAAGCATTGAAAAAAGAACAAATAAATGAACTAAAAATGCAGAAAGAAATAAAGCACCAAAATAGGACCCAAACTAAAAATTAGGCAAAACAAGGAAGAAATGGAAAGAGAGACCAAAGAAAAATAAATATAAGAAAAGAAAGACTCAAGCTGAAAGCACAAGAGATAAGCCCGTGCCAAAAGTAAGAAGAACCTCGAAAGACTAGAAAAAGAAAAGAATGGCCCAAAATTGAAAATCTCCACAAGAACAAAAAGAAAGAGAGAACCAGAGATTGATACAAAGAGAAAAGAAAGCCACAAGTACACCCCCAAACATAAATCCTAAGGATGAAGAAATAAAGAGAATAAAGGATTTGAGGAAAATAATTATGAATACAAGAATAAAGAGACATGAGAAATTAACTAAAATGCGGAGAATAAAGGAAAAAAGAGACACAAGAAATTAAGGAAAATAATAAGGAATACCTAAGATTAAAGAAAGTAAAAAACTAAATGGTTCAAAAATAAGAATACATATAAAAAGCAAAGAGGAAGGATCCAAAGACAAAAAATATAAAAAACTAAGGGACAAGGAGGAGGGGGGGGAGCAGAAGGAAGGGGTAAAGAAAGAGGGAGGAGCAAACCCAAGACACAACCTAGACCAACACGCAAGAAGGAAGACAAAAGAGAGGAGAGTCCATGGACAAAAGGGCTCAATGTCGATTTAAGAGGTTGGAAAGAAGGGGATGCCAAGAGAGGCTAAGATTCCATCCTTCATTGTGATTGAGGTTGGTGGGGTGATTGAAGATATGAATGGCTTCCTTAAGCTTCCTCTTGTGAAAATTGTCTTCTTTGCACAAGATTTGGGTGTTCTCAAGACAAATGTGATGCTTGGTTAACGGGGAATGCTTTGTGAGGGCCGACTTAACAACTTGATCATGTAAGATGTTGGCGCTATGTTCTTTGATTCTTGTGTTGAATGAGTGACCTATTTCTCCAATATAAGGAGTGCCACAAGAACAAACAACTTTGTAGACCCCCGGGTCAAGAAAGATATCTCTAGGATCTTTGATAGGAGGGATGCAATTTTTTGACAAGGAGTGCTTTCAAGCCTTTTTCCACTTGAAAAAATTACATCCCTCCTATCAAAGATCCTAGAGATATCTTTCTTGACTCGGGGGTCTACAAAGTTGTTTGTTCTTGTGGCACTCCTTATATTGGAGAAACATGCTGCTCATTCAACATAAGAATCAAAGAAAATAGCACCGACATCTTACATGATCGAGTTGTTAAGTCAGCCCTCGCAGAGCACTCCTCATCAACCAAGCATCACATCTGTCTTGACAACACCCAAATCTTGTGCAAAAAAGACAATTTTCATAAGAGGAAGCTTAAGGAAGCCATTCATATCTTCAATCACCCCACCAACCTCAATCGCGATGAAGGATGGAATCTTAGCCTCTCTTGGCATCCCCTTCTTTCCAACCTCTTAAACTGCCATTGAGCCCTTCCGTCCATGGGCTCTCCTCTCTTTTGTCTTCCTTCTTGCATGCTAGTCTAGGTTGTGTCTTGGGTTTGCTCCTCCCTCTTTCTTTGTCCCTTCCTTCTGCTCCCCCCCTCCTCCTTGTCCCTTAGTTTTTTATATTTTTTTGTCTTTGGCTCCTTCTTCTTTGCTTTTTATATGTATTCTTATTTTTGAACCATTTAGTTTTTTACTTTCTTTAATCTTAGGTATTCCTTATTATTTTCCTTAATTTCTTGTGTCTCTTTTTTCCTTTATTCACAACATTTTAGTTAATTTCTCATGTGTCTTTATTCTTGTATTCATTTTCCTCAAATCTCTTTATTTCTTCATCCTTAGGATTTATGTTTGGGGGGTGTACTTTGTGGCTTTCTTTTCTCTTTGTATCAATCTCTGGTTCTCTCTTTCTTTTTGTTCTTGTGGAGATTTTCAATTTTGGGCCATTCTTTTCTTTTTAGTCTTTTGAGGTTCTTCTTACTTTTGGCATGGGCTTATCTCTTGCGCTTTCAGCTTGGGTCTTTCTTTTCTTATATTTATTTTTCTTTGGTCTCTCTTTTCATTTCTTCCTTGTTTTGCCTAATTTTTAGTTTGGGTCCTATTTTGGTGCTTTATTTCTTTCTGCATTTTTAGTTCATTTATTTGTTCTTTTTTCAGTGCTTCGCTTTTTCCTCTTGCCTCTTAATTATCTTTGACTCTATTATCTTTGTCTTATATTTCTTGGTTCTATTTCGAGTAATATATTTAGTTTCATAATTTTCTTTTCTTTTATAAATATTTTTATTTGTTTTAGCTTTAATGTTTATTTATTTATTTTCATTTACTTCCTTTATTAGTCTTCTTACTTTGCACAATGCTCTTTATTTTCTTGGTTCTTTTTCTTTGTATATATATACATATATAGTATTTTTATTTTTTGATATTTTCATTGTTATGGTTTGCATTCTTTGTCTTGATTTCTCTTTGCTATTTATTTGTGTGAGTTTAGCTTGTTTTTCCTTTAGTCTTGTTTTTATATTCATTTTTTTGCATTTTTTGTTGTCTACTTTTATTATTGTAACTTAATATTTTTAGTTTTCTTTTGTTTCTCTTCTTATGTTTTTTTTATCTTTTTATGTATTTTTTTCCTCTTGTGCCTTATTGTTGCTTTGATGTTCCTTTTATTTCCTATTTTCTTTTTCTTTCTTTCATTTATATTTTTATCTTTGGCATATTTATTTGCTTCCTTGTATTTGGTTATTGACATACTCTCTTATTCTCATCCTTTAGCATTTGCTTGTATTTATGCTGGCATTTTTCTTTTTGCTTATTTAGTTTGTTAGTTTTTAATTATGCATTTAAGATTACTTGCTTTCTTAGTTTCCATTTTGGTTTGCTCCTTCTTTTGGTATTATTTATTATATTTATATTTTTAACCTTTATCTCTTGCTCCTTCATCTTTATTTTTTTGAATTTTCTTTGTAGGTGTATTGTCTTAGTTGGTTTGTATTTTTAGTTGTTATTTTTTTCTCTTATTCTCTTTTTATTTAATTTTTAATTTTCCCCTTGTAAGTTGTACTCTCCCCTTCCCCTCCCTTTTCTTCCTCCTATTTATCTTCTTAACCAGCTAGTCTGCAACTAATATTTTCTCATCCTTTTCTTCTCTTTATCCTGATGATGGATCACTGAGTGTGATCCGAAACGTTGATGAAAAAATTGGAACACAATCAAATCCAGAAGCATTAAAACTTATTTCATATGGATTGTGGAAATATAATTGTATAAATAAGGTCTTGACCTTCACAATAAACAAAAAATCATCAATAACTATAAAGAAGTACACAATCTTCAAAATTGCACTATACAACACTACATGACTAGATACTAGCCACCAAACGAGGAAGGAGGGAACAACGTCTGACTATAACAGTAGCCCACATGTGGTGCAGAGTGAGCACACCATCTACATGTCTGAGAGTGTACTCCTTGGCTACACTCTACCTCACGTCATCATGCGACATGTTCATACACTAGCTGGAGAAGGAACACACTAGTCATATGCCGCATGACAATGTGTCCGTGGCTCCGTGGAAGTAGGCACACATAGATCTCATCCCGCATAGTGATACCTTGTGGAGAAGGAACACACATGTACTCACCATAGCCAAAGGTATACATGGCTAAGACATACCCATATGCTAATTGACCCAAAAACTATCCAAATCAAACATGGGTATCCCTCTACAAGTGTGTGAGGCCCTATAATGCTCATCACACAAGTAGGCTATCATAACACAATCTCATAGTGCACCTTCATGTGTCTATGCATGTGGCATCGTGTCCTCGAGCCCAACTCACACAACATCATCACCAACACTGTGTCGGAACATCAATGGGGTGTGGCATCGTATCCATTGCATCATGTCAGAACATGTGCAGATACAGTATATATGATACATATATGAGTATATCAATATGGGGCTACTCGAGCTTCACCTCTCATACGGACGAGGTTGACTCGCTAATGCCAGATCAACGCCCCTACGAACAACCAAGAATATACTAACAAACCAATGTTGTAATACTCAAAACTGTGGGGATTAGGCTAACACATATGGATCAAGTACCTTGTTCCATCATAAGGGAAAGTAGTGGGTATGTTTCCTCGAGATCGGTTGAGCTAAGATCGCTCTGTGTCGCAATATGCGTACGTTGCATACTCTGCCCAATAAACTTTGTGGCTGCTACTATCCCTTCACAGATTGAGGGACTAGAGAACCCAAGAAAAGAATCTGTGAAACTATCTTTCGACTACTCTTACATATATAAATTTCAACCGCGCGTGGGTTGGCCCTCAATCAGGTAACAAACATACGAACACACAAAATGGTATGGTTAATCCCACATCAAATACACCATATTTCGTATGGATGGGTACACTGTATCACCATCCCATGGGATCACAAAGCAAGTACTGGATATTCACAACACTCAATTAATGCATAGTCACTAGTTTCTCACATTTACAGGGTAGAAAAATATAATTATCTACATAATTCCATAAGTATATTTACTTCCATAATCCATATGATTCATATCATCACACATATTCATAATTCATCATCAACTTTTCTTGCAATACACCCAACATAAATTATCCATATTTCACTTTTCAAAATAGAAAAGCACTTATCTTTTATACAAGAGAGTGGTTAAACCTCCACACAACTCCATGTCATAAATACATACTAACATACTTAAGATGGAGCTTCCCATACTCATTTCTAACATAATTATCAACTATTTAGTCATCTATAACATGAAGAATAGAAAGAGAGAAGATGAACATCTCTTATCTACCTCTAAGGTAACTAGGTTGACCCTACCCTAAACATAAACCACTCAGTAAAGTCAAGGTAAACAAAGAAAGGAATACACACATAAGAGTGCAAACAACAAGGACAACCTAATAGGCTCATGTGAAACCAGAGTTCCCAGTGTTAGAACTTGGGCTTTGATACCATGTGTAATGCCCCGCAATGTAACCTTAAAGAATGACTCAAACACAACGGAAGCGTAGCAATTTTTTTTTTTAAAGTGTATTATTAACATGTAATATGAACAACACTTAACACATACATTCTCTAAAGTACGCAACAATGCATTACATTCGAATCCCATTTACAAAAGTAATCTAACCATAGCATAAAAATATTACTCATGATATAAAGAACATTCATCTAAAGCATTTAAATTCATCTCATAAGATACAAAGTATATAAAGGAATCATTTATAGCTTGCTTTCAATCCATAAAATAGTTACAAAGCTCATATCCAAAATGAGGAAGTTTTAATAATAATGTTACAATTACATGATACAAAAATCCTCCTCGAATACAATGAGGAGAATACATATACAATTATCCACAGATACAAAGGACAAAAGAGGTGAAACATATCAACTAGTACATGCGAGGTCTCCAATCTAGAAGATCTCGCCATCACGAACATAAAATGGAAATGCAATGGTGTATGGTGCACATTCCACCCAACCAAGTGGTACCCGAAGGCCCACCCCTTGTGCTAGGAGATAGTAAAAGGGCTCCCTAGGCAAACAACAACAACCTCTAGACACAGGAAAACTCAAGACTTGACTACACAAGTATAACACATAACATGAAGGTTACTTTGCTTCCAGAGTAAAAGAATCAAGTACATCAATTAAACATCTAAATAATTGTCATAGGAGGAGTGTCACACATAATTTGCTATGGGTTACCTTGGTGCACCTTTGTGTGTCAGACCCCCAACTGAAGACCACTCTCCTACCAACAACATAAGGATCTAAACAAATACTCAAGGGTTTACTGTAACATCCCTCTATAAAGCCTCAAAGGATAAGAGCCAAAAGATGGCAAAATATATATTTTTAAAAAACATAAAGAACAACATACACAAAAGAAGCTTCCAATACATTAAAAAAAACTTCATACAAGGCCAAGTACGACCTAATTTAGCCCAAGGGAGAGGATTAATCTACCCTCCCAAGAAAAAACCGGACAAGAGCAAATAAGATAGCTCTTGGAAAAATGCTCTGGAACCTTAGCAGCGCTGCTCTGGAACCTTCAGCGCTACTCCAGAACCTTAATAGCGCTGCTTCGGAACTTGCAGTGGAACCTTAACAGCGCTGCTCTGGAACTTAACAATGCTGCTCCGGAACTTGCAACGCTGCTCCAGAACCTTAACAACGCTGCTCCAAAACTTAACAACACTACTCCAGAACTATGGCAACAACCACATAGATTACTAGAGTAGGCTGTATTGCACTGGAAACTTAACAACATGATACATAAAGAAAGAAAATACATCCATAGCTCTAATTTTACATGAAATAAGAATAAAGCCATAAAATAATTATCATTGAACATGCGATTCTGATACCAACACTGAAATCTGAAAGCCAAACATATTCATCACATACCTTCTCATTAATTTTATGATTTCTTTCTCTCTTAAGAGATTACAATGAGCATAAAGGAATAGGTTTGAATACAATAGCATTTACATGAATGAAATACATCATCTGAAAGATAAATACAGAAGAGGGGATGACTCCAATGGTACTCCAATAACCTGTACACCAGTCCCCAATGGTGGTGGCAATACCTCCCTACCATGTGGACTCAAAAGAGGCCACGCCACCGTGCTCAGAGATAGTCACAAGGCCCAAAAAGAGGTAGCAAGACAAGGAAAGGTAAGGCCAACACTCACATCAATCACGAAACAATCACGAAAGGCAATGCACACAATCAAAGTCACCATAAGAAATGCTCATCCAATATCATGACGGGTACTACTCACGTCTACCAAGGGATAGATAATAGAGTGCATATCAGATGGAGTGTGATCATGCGTGCTTGAAGGGATGACACCACATGGAATCAAGTATACCTCTCATAGGGACGAGGAGACTCAATCATGCCCGAATCCACGCCCCGCAGACGGATGACTCAACGTCCTGCAGACGGATGAGCCTTCTTGAGTGCATCCTTAGCCTTTACAAGCGCTCAAGGCCATGCACGAGGATTGATTATCTTATTAGTGTTTTACCCCATTAATTTTATTTAGTTATCACTTGTTTACTCTAACTCTGCTACTAATTCCCCTAGCAGCCACTTGCGGGCCCCGGGCTCGTAGAGAGCCACTCCATATGACCACTCTATTACCTAGACCTATGCTCATCTTGTTTAACCAACAAGGAAACCAAAGAATGCATGAAATAAAATGAAATGCCACAATTTCTGTCAAAGGAACTAGTTAAAAACAACCAACGAACACTGCTGTAAAAGACACATTTAATGGCTGAAAATCAGCAAGACATGAAGGTATATAAAACATGTGAAAATTCAAAGTTCCCAGATTATGAATCTAAGCCCAACCCAGTTCGGATTTGGGCGTTTCAAGTCAAAATACAACTTTTATTTTTGAGTCTAGGGCCAAAAATGAAGTGCTATACAAAAAAATGTCTTTTTCCACACAAGGCAAGCAAAAAAACACAGAAAATTAAAAGTGCCCAGATTTCAAATCTACCAAAACCTAGTTGAGGTATTGGAATACCTACATGAAATCCACCCTTATTTTTCATTTTTATCAATAGGATAATGAGAAGCAATAGAAAACACAATTTTTTTCATACAAATTGGGCAAAAGAAAAACAATAAGAAAGAACCCAAAATAGATTTCTCTCATAAACCCAATTCAAGTTTGCTAGAGATCTACAAATTCAGTCACACAAAACCCCCACACAACAGCAATATCCAATTAAAAAACAAACCAACATCCAACTCCAAGCAATACCAAGCAAAGACATAAGAAAATTCTTCAATTTCCAAGGTACAACAATAACCCAGAAAAGAAAGAAAATTTACCAGCCAAGCATCAATGAAGAACAATCAAAAAATTACCTTGAATTTCCCCATAATTGAAATGGCGAATTTTCTCAATGGAGAAGGCACAACCAAACTCCAATAACAGACAATCAACAAGAATAGGGAGGCTGAATTCAATAATTTACTACCCACAATTTTCTTTTCCGAAACCTTTCATAATCTCACAACTCAATCACTCAAAAACATAGGGTTTATTTCCCATGCAAAACAACAATTTCCTTCTTTTTCCAAAATCAAAATCCTCCTTCAAACAAAGCTCTCTTTTTCTTTTCTATGTTTTTCCCCAAAACCACCAAAAGAGAATAAAACATTTTTTATAAAAATTATGCATTAAAGCTCCCCCAAAAGGAACAACTAATTAAAATCACAAAATAAGAAATATTAAAATATGCCAGAAATATTGATGAAAACCAAAACCAAATACCTCAATGAGACAAGCAGACAAGTCACATAAGGGAGAAGGGTGCTCTAGAAGTTACCGTTAGGCAACCAGATAGAAGACAACAATACAAAAACACTGCCCTAACATGGTACAATGGGCTAGGGTAGGGGATATTTGGCCTGTGACTACCTCCAGTAACCACCATTGGGGAAAGAGAGTACACTCAAGCCTATGAATTTAGGCGAAGTTGATACTCAATACCTGCATCACTCCAATCAAATGTGAAAGTACATGTGCATGAATCATATATCATATATCTAAAGCAACATCAACCATCAAGAAAAAGAGTCGTAATAGCATAAGCCTCTCGGTTATGAGTGTTATGATATCATCTTTTTCCTGTCCATAATCATACAAAAGCAAGGACAATGATGTATACATAAGAATACAAGCATGTAATTCCAACATAATATCTAGCCATGTAAGTATGAAATCCAACATGAACAATAATCATGTCAACAACATAACAGCATATAAACATGTAAGCATGTAATTCAACATAACAGTCACGAAATTACACCTCTTAGGTGTCAATACAAAATAATGAAGGCACGAATAGAGTAAATACAAAATATACAGTTATCAGAATCCATCAAGGAAGACCACAACAAAATACAAACATGGGGGTTGTCACATTTACACAGTGCACAAAAAACCAATAACAAATATCCAACCATAAATCAAGAGACAACACATCCCCGTTCATAGTAACTGGGTGATAAACTGAAGCATAGCCAAGTGCACTACCCAAGGTAAATAAAGGGCTGAATTACAACTCACCAAAAACTCCCTCATAAAATAACATCTGGAAGACTTACAAGTACAACAATTTAATTTTCCCCAAAAGTAAATAGAAGAAAATACAATTTAAATAAGTAAATTCAAATAAGATATGAACCTACCATTAGGAAATTTATAGATAATAATGAAATTAAATCTAAATTTTTAAATCAATATTCCCAATTACATCTATTTTAAAATCAGTTTTCTCTTTTAAATTATATTAATTAAAAATAATCTAAATCATGCATTTGCATGCATCTATTAAGGAAAACTTATTTAAATATATATATTTATATATATTTAAGTATTTACAAATTAAAACTACTTTTACTCAAACAATGCTAAACATATATATATATATATATATATATATTATATCATAAAAGACATAACTTAATTTTTTTTTATTAAACCTTGCGAATTTTTATATTAAATTCGCCGTACAATTTTTTTGACAACAGGGTTTTATTTTATATAAATTTTCCAAATAAATTCCTATGGAAAAATTTCATAAAAATCTACATTTGCATATATATTTGTCTATGTATATGTATATGTATATATATATATATATATATATATATATATATAAATTGATCAACATGAATGTTCCAATTGGGCTAATTATCTTAACAAAAACTCTCTACAGGTAGCATTTACAAATTTCACAGAGGTTTTTAGTTTCTCAGCAAAATGAAACTAATTGGGAATAAACAAAACAAAATGATGTTTTTCTACAGGAAGATCTTTCAATACAAATAAGATTTTCCTCAATTTTTAAATAGGAAGATTTTCAAATTCTTTCCTACAGAGATTTTAAAATTTCTCTATTGTTTTCCTCTAGGGTTTTCTATTTTATAAAGAAAATAATTTTGTACAAGGCTCTCTGATTTCACTATAGTATTTTCTACAAAAGCACTAAAATATTCACGACAAATTTCAAATACAAAAGCCTTACAAATTTACATCTACACAATTACAAGTTCTTTTGTACACACAATCTTTCAATTTGCCAAATAATAAAAATAATTAAAGGAACCTGTATTCAGAAGCTTCGAGGAATGAAATTTGATGTAAAGCTTCGCCTACAGAATCCAATTTTTCCAAAGCTTCCTCCAAGAATTCACTTTTCCCAGAAGAAGAAAACCAAAAACTAGAGCTTTTCCAAAAAAACCAAAAACCAAAGCTCATAAATCTTCTTGAGAACCTTTTTTTTAATTTTTAACAACTTCCTCTGCAAATATATTTTCCTTTCTCGTGAAGTAACCTCTTACCTCATTCAGTTATTGCCAATATTCTATCTGAGAATAATTTCTCAACAAGAGTGTTTTATTAATTTTCTAACACACATGTCAAAATCAAAATATCTTCTCAACCAACTCAGATATTTTCTTTTGATATTTACAAGAAATTTATGCTATTTTAATAATTCTAACTTCACAAATTAATATCATCTACATTATGCAATTTATAATTCAAATTCACATAATAATTTCTAAATAAATTTAATCTAATTACCTTATAAAATAAATTTAATCACAAGGATTAAATTACTTTACAAAATAATTAAATTTAATTAATTAAATTAAATACAAAACTTCTAGCAATATTATTTAAAATTAATTAAATAAACATTAAAATTATTAAAAGCATTAATTTAACATTAATTTTCATAGAACAAACCTTGCAAACAAATAAGTAAATGACAAGGCAAACGCGGACAACATAACAACAAAACATACCAACAAAGACTGATGACTCATTGTGACTAGGGCAGTGGCTTGACTAGGAAAAACTGTTACTATCTCCCAATCAACTATACTGTTGGGCAATGAACACACTCAAACCTATGAATCTAGGTGGAGCCAATGTCCTGTACCTGCAATCTTGCAACAAAACATATGTCGTACATGTATATATATATATCATTAATCAAACACACCGTGAAGAGAAAATCACAGAATTGCAAGGTGCTTGCAAGCAAGTGATGCAATCCTGTTCTCTTCACCAATACAATGTCACATCAAAATTGACGAAATTAAATATCCATTAACTACAAATGAGCATACATCAATATCAACTCAAATAAACAACTATGTTAACCAGAAAGCATGTCACAAACATAATTATCCATATAGTGTACCATCACATCAAAAAATAAAAACCATCATCGCTCCAATGTCGGTGATCAAATAACAACATAGAATCATGGTCTATCAAAGTAAAAGCACAGTATGAAAACATAAGCTAATCGAAGGGGTACTACAATATAATTCATATATATTATATAATATATAATATAAAACTTATATGTGAAATATATTATTGTATATTTATATAAAATAAATTTATGATATAACAAATAGATATCCATTACTAATAGATATCTATTAGTAACGGATATCCGTTAATAACATATATCCGTTTTTTACTCCATTTAATTTAAGCCACATGGGAATATAACATAGTTTTACAAAACATATATCCGTTTCTTTGAGGACTTTATAATGCAAATTCTTCCTCATTTTCACAAACCAGTCCTGATTTTGGCGATGCAACAGTCGAGCAACGACCTCCAACAACCTCCAGGTATGTTGTTTTTGCATTTTTTCAATTTTTTTTGCTAATTAGTGATAAATTTAGGATTTTTTTCATTCTTTATAGATTTTTTGATTTTTTTCATTTCTATCTAAAGTTACAATTTTTTTTGAAACCCTAGTTAGTGGAAAACAAAAAAAACATCAAACAAAAAAATGGAACCTTCATTACTAGAAAAAAAGCATAAAATTGAACCTAGCATACTAAACAAACATAAAATAGAACTTTCATTACCCCCTTTCTCCATTTTTTTAAACTGTTTTACATTCTTGTCTATTTTTCATTATTCTTTATCACTTATTTTCATGTTTCTTAAATTCTTGCTTTGTTTCTTATTTTTAAGTTAGTATTTCTTTGCTAAACAATTTATTTTTTAATTTTTTAATTTTTTTTGACTCTCCTCAGCTCTCAAAATAGAAAGGATCCTTGTTGGAAGTGCTCTAAATTTCCAATTCTTGGTGAATCTGGATCCATTGTTAGTACTGACTAGACAAAACTTGTCCTTGCAACCATAGGGAAATGGGAAAAGTGAATGGGTAATAATTGATGTGCTATGCAGGAGGCTATTATATTGAATCATATACAAATGATAGCCTCCCGCACAACCCATTGATTATTACCCATCAACTTCCCATTTCCCTATGGTTGCAGGGACAAGTTTTGTTTAACCATTACTATGTATATAGATTCACTTAGTATTGGCAATTTGGAGTGTAACACTTTCACCTTTGTTGAATCAATTTGGAGCTTAACACTTCCATATTGCAGCGAGGTAAAAATTTAATGTATTTTTAAATGAGATTTCACATCACTTTAACAATTATTTGTTTTCCATTTACATCTCTTAGATATAAATGAGCTTTACACATTTTTTCATTTGTATTCAATTAAGTCATTTATATTAAATGGTTGAAGGGGATTTTAAACATGTATCTTACATTTTTAAATTAAAAATTTAATGTAGGTTCACTTATATCTAAATCATGGATCCACGCCCTCCAACTCCAACCAATCCACTTCCACCCACTCCACCTCGAAACCCCCCACCTCCACTACTTGCACCCGATGGTGCTCGCTTTCGAGAACAAGTCAATGTGAATGTTAGAACCATTCAGGATCAAGTTAACACTATTCAAAACGAAGAATGTGTTCACCCATTATTGAGGCATTTTGCATAACAAAATGCAAACTATTGTTGATGCATGTAGGTCCATGGAAGTGGACTTAGACGAGCATCAACAATGGCTAGAGGAAAGGAGACAATCCCAATCTAAAGAGGAAAACACAAAGAAATGAATAGATGCAACTGAGAGCCACAAAAATTTATTAAGACAATGATCTTATATTTATAAAAAAATGGATCTTGGATGGATATTTTATAAAGAATTTGGTTGGATGGATATTTTTAGTGTTGAATTTATGAATATTTAATAGTATAATGATGAGACAAAAATTTAGTAATAAATATTAAATAATCTATTAATTTAGTGTTTGTTAATGTACATATAGTGTGCATATATAGTGTTTATTCATGCATCATGGTTAACTGATGACTTATTTGTTGATCATAATCATTGTATAGATTTCACATGGACAATCTAATTAACATGTATCTTGATGTCTTCTAAGGATTTTGTTTGAAAGTTGCATAATGTTCTTGTTTATGTACCATGATTGGAAGATAGTGATTCTTATTCATGATGATTTTATGGTCTTTTACATGAATGATCTAATGACATGTTATTAAACTTGAAAGTTTTAATGGCATGAATGTTGAATTGAGTTGTAATGGTTTTGTTTGATGGTTGTATCACTTCTTATTCTAGAGCTCATCCCAACACAGGAAAACACTCTTCCTCTCAACTCTCTCTCTCCCTCTCTCTCTATCTCTCTGTCCCTCTCTCCATCTCAACTCTTCGTCTGTCTCTCCCTCTCACTCTCAGGTCCATCCCACCCCTCTCTCCCTCTCTCAAGTGTCTCTCTCTCTCTCCCTCCCTCTCTCTCTCTCTCTCCTCAAGTCTCTCTCTCTCCCTCTTTGCCTCCCACTCTCCCTCTCAAGTCTCTCTCTCCCTCTCCCTCTCCCTCTTAGGACTCTCTCTCTCTCTCTCTCTCTCTCTCTCTCTCTCTCTCTCTCTCTCTCTCTCTCTCTCAGGCCCCCCTCTGTCTCTCTCAAGTCTCTCTCTTGGACTCTCTCCCTCTCAAGTCTCTTTCTCTCTCTCTCTCCATCTCAAGACTTCCTCTCTCCTCTCTCCATCTCCCTCTCAAGACTCTCTCTCTCTCTCTCTCTCTCTCTCTCCTTTTCTCCCTCCAAACTATATATATATCTCTCTCCTTCCCTCTATACCTCCCTCTCTCAACTCCTCTATCTCTCCCTCTTAGCTCTCTCCCCATCCCTCTCAGGTCTTTCACTCCCACTTCTAAGGTCTTTCTCTCTCCCTTTCTCTCAAGTCCCTCCCACTCCCCCCTCTCTCTCTCTTTCTTGTGAATTGGTTGCACATCAATAAATATATAATATATACTATGTATTAAATATATTATATAATATATATAATATATATTACATAATATTAATATAATATATAATATTTCATATATATACTATATGCTATATATAATAATTAATATGCATACTATATATAATATATAGTATACTATACATAAAATATGTACTATATAGTATAATATTTAATAATATATATAACATAATATTATATATTATAATAATATAATATAATATAATATAATATAATATAATATAATATTATATTATTATATATTATATTATAATGTGTAATATATTATTATATAATATATACATAATATTATATATATTAATATATAATATAATAATATAATAATAAATAGTACAATAATATAATAATATAATAATATAATAGCCATGTATGTAATAGCACTATATAGTATACAATATAATATATAATATAATAATATAATAATATATGTGCTATATAGTATACAATGCCAAATCTGTCATAATAATATAATAATATAATAATATATGTACTATATAGTATACAATATAATATATAATATAATAATATATAATATAATAATACATAATATATAATAAAATATAATATACTATATATAATGCATAATATTATATCTTTATGTATTATAAATACATAATACATATTATATAATATTATGTATTATAAATAATATAACAAAAGTATAATTAACAAATGTCGGTAATAGCAGGATGTCTGTTTTTAAAAAAAGGATATCAGTTTGGGATTTTACGACTTTGGAAAGTCAACCCAAAAAATGTGTTTTTGAAAATTTGTTTAGTTTTTTGAAGTTCGCCCTTGTGGCTGACGACTTTTTTTTGACCCAAATTTCATTAAATGAAAAGGGTTTATAGAAAAAATTGTTAGCTTTCCACCAATATAACTTTTTCCTTATTTTGAATGAAATAAATAATTATTATTGATTTTCTACCCACATTACGTGTAAAGTCCTGATTGATAGGCTGATTGAAAAACTTATATAACTTTCAAACTACTTAACATTTTTTGAATCTACAAGATACACCACATTCTATGATTTGCATACTATAGGATAAAAAAAAAATGAATTTCATAATTTTTTGACCAAGTTATGGTGGTTAGACACAGACATTTTAATAATTCTGAAAAGTTCTAGTAAAAAAATCATAACTAATTATTTACGTGGAAAAAAATTACAAAAAAAAATCCGGCCCATCCAGACATGTGTCCTCTACTTATATTTAAAAATTTAGAAAAAAATATTATATTTTTCTTGTACTTAGGGTGGTCAAACACACACCTGCTTCTTATCTTTTTTCTTGAAAATTTAGTACCACTGCATTGAAATTTTAAATTTTCTCAAAACAAATTTACTTTTTTCCAAAAAAGGACTAGTATCCTAGAAACAATATTCAATTCTCTACAACTTTTATTCTTACATATTTTTCAAATTATGTTAATAACCTATTCAAATTTTTATGTCAAGTTGCCTAACTCTGATTTTCTAAATTTTCATTGCCACTTAGAGGCCTAGTTTGGACCCCCATGATCCTGCACATACCCTATTGGTAGTTTCTAGAGCTGGCCACATAATTTATTCAGCTTTTGGTATCCCTTCCACTAGCGAATGAGTTTGAGTGCACGATCAACCAGGTATCTACTTTCTATTATGACCAAGAGAGAGGCATGCCACCATTAATACTTGATAACAAGCTCGTGCAAGTGAATTGACAATTAGCCGTTCAAGTTTAAACCCTGATCGTTGATCATTCGAATTTAAAACTATATCAATGGTTATCAATTCATCTCACCACCTTCCTCTTTGCTTTATGCGAAGTCCTCAGGATTCCACCATGTTGCCTCTTCATGTCATATTTGTCACTTATCGTTGATATACTTCATCCTTGTCTAGCTTCATCATTGACATAAGTGTTTTATGCAATGAAATCTCGACCCTTGGATCTATGGCCTATCCTTTGATCACGCTTATTTCCATCACTCCTCGCTAATCCAACCTTGCATCTAGGCTCCTATTAGTGACAAGAAATATAGTGAAGGCATCAAATTTAGACATGTACACCTGTATGAAAATCAATGGCACAAAAGGCATCGCAAATAAGATGTACTCAGATTAGCGAAATAAAATTTTAAAATAAGGAACTCTATCGCTCATCGATAATCAAAATTGAAGGCTTTGGAATGGATCAACGATGAACGATAAAAATATTAGGCTATTGCTCATTGCTAATTCTCCTCATATGGTTTGCAAGAAATTAGCGATGAGAGATCATCATAGTGCCATTACATGTTGCATATCGCTAATGTAGAACTTGACACTTAAAACAAATCCACGATACGTGATGTAAAGGAAATCCATCCATCGCTCATCGCTAATAAAAAATTGACATTTCATAACATATCCGTGATAGGTGATGTAAATAAGATCATAAGGCCAGAGGACATTACTTATCGCTATTATAATATTGAGGGGTCAGAAACTATTAGTGATAAGTGATCCCTCAATAATACAAAGAACATCGTACATCACACATTTAATGTAAAAGTTCCAACAACTATTCGCGATAAAGATAAAAGGCCAAAAGAACTTAAGTGAAAACCTTTAGGCTCTTGCTCATAAGTTGTTTCAATGGAGGGGACCCTCTAGGATGATATGATATAAAGGACTCAAAAATGCCTAAGCCATTATAATGCAAAGGATGTAAAGGCCAAATAGGTCTTTAACTTAACCTTATAAAAATTAAGATTCTTGGACTTAGGATTGGGGAACCGGTTACCAGTCGATAATGATAGACTCAAGAAGTTTTAAAATGACCGACAATGGGCAATAGGGAGTCAACAAAAAAATAAAACATTACAAGCATTTATGAAAAATGAATCCTAAACCCTCATATATTAGTCCTACATCCAAATGTGACAAGGGTTTGAGATGGAACAATTTTTTTTTGCAAGTTCCATCAGTGGCTCTGACTAGGGATGTATGCCTCTTGCAGGCATGGCAAGATCCCAAAAATCTCAGGTTGAAGTAGACCAAAAAAAATGTGGATAAAAACAAGAGGACCCAAACCAGGGAGCTACCTGAACTAGGTAGTAGGACCAAAGAAAACACAACAAAAGTAAACACACCTATATACGTAATATACAAAACCAAATCGTACATGGAAAATAGCATACTTAGGAGAAGTATGGCTTTAAGAACTGTCCATGTACTGGTAGTTCAAAAAGTTCACCTATTAAGCTTTGAAGGAAATATGAATCTTCCCCATGAGTGCTGACTATCAAATAAGGGCTAGTCCATAGTGCTTCAAATTTCCCATGCTTTCCCTTATCTTGAGCTCTTGTATTCCAGGCTAACACCATACTATTCACTTCAATTTTTTTGGGAGAAGCTCTCTTATCATATAGATGCTTAACTTGCAATTGCATCTTCATGTTTTTAACTTGAGCTTCCCTCCTGGTCTCATCTAATTGCACTAGATTATTTATTTTGTGTTGCATATCATCACAAATTTCTTCATCATATTCCTACACAAACTTATACATCCTGAGCAGGTTATTATGTGGCAATCTAGCATCTAGACCATATACTAAGCCAAATGGTGAATAACCAGTAGCCTTTTTCACAGTCACTCTATCTACCCAGAGTGCCAATTTTAGCTTTGAGTCCCAAGCTTTTTTGTTCTTTTCCATAACTCTCTTGATTATCTTCATCAAGCTCTTATTACTAGACTCAGCTTGACCATTTCCTTGAGGATGGTAAGGCGAAGAGTAAGAGACTTGTATACCATGTCTTTCACAAAAGTCCTTGAATTCATCCGATCTGAAACACATAGCATTATCTGAGATAATCTGCTCAGGGACTCCAAATTTGATAAGAATATTATTTAACAGAAAATCAACTACCACCTTGCTTGTTGCCTTCTTTGTGGGTATTGCTTCCACCCATTTTGTAAAATAGTCAGTGGCAACAAGAATCCATGAGTGGCCTCCACTAGATTTTTCTAGTATTTCTCCGATGAAATCAATTCCCTATTGTTGGAAAGGGGTTTGAACTATCATAGGCCTGAGTGGTAAATTTCCTGAAAAAATTCAGCTTTCTTGAGAACCATTGACAAGAATCAAAAGTCTTAACAAACTTGTGAGCATCCTTAAAAATAGTAGGCCACTAGAATCCAACTCTTAAAATCTTGTGTGCAGTGGTCTTTGCCATGTAATGACCACTACACACCCCATTGTGCATTTCCTGTAGACGTTCCAATGCCTGCTTTCCATCTACACACTTGAGGAGTACACCATCCAGGCTTCTCCACCATAACTCATTGTCAATAATCACATACTTTATGGCATGCAATTTCAATGTTCTCTTATAATTGTCAACCATGTCAGTAGGACATTTCAAGGTTTGTAAATACTGGACAATTCTTCTATACCATCTGCATGTTTGCATATCACAGAGAGGTGCAACATCAATCGCTTCAGTTTGGTTAACTTGATTAGCTTCCAAATTAGCATCTACCATTAACTTGGCTAGGCCTTGTCCTCTTACCAATTTGGTAATATGAAAATCAATGTTAAATTCTTGGATCCGGTTGATCCATCTACACCTTCTGCTTGTTGTCTCTTGCCGAGTAAAAATATCTTTCACAACAACACTTGGTACAAAAGCTATGACAATAGCCCCTTGTAAGTAAGTCTTGAAATTCTTTATAGCCTTTACCAAAGCATATGCCTATTTCTCAGTAGTGTCATATTTTAGTTCTGCAGCTTGTAAAGATTTACTAAAAAGTGCAATAGGTTGTTCAAAACCTTCCTCGTTCTTCTGTAGTAAAACAACAACAATAGTATGAAAAGAAGCAAAAGAGAAAATGTGCATTGGTTTGTTAGTGTAATTAAATTAATTATTACACTAGCATAAGTTAACTTAGGTCATAAATCATTTAGTCCTAGGTTGCATTTTAAATAAATCATTTAATAATGGGGCAATGTCCCCTTCCATGTTTGTAGGGATAAGATTCCTTCTAGAAGATGAGTTGTCCTTCTAGAACTTATCTCAACATTTAATAATTTCCTAGATAGGTTCACATGTTGTCACATGTTGTTAGAACATGACACATGGAAACATCTCATGCATTTTAGATTTTCTCTCTTGCCTATATAATTAGGCAACTTGTACATTTGTAATCAATCCAATCTCATAATGTAGATCAATATAGAATCTCCATTGTGCATGCCTAGTTGCAACACTTTCTTTGTGGTTGATTATCTTTCCTGGCAAAGGTCCTCCATTGAAGACTGTAGCTTCAGGGACCCTGTGCATCCATAATCTCAACATGGTTTAGATAAATTGGGAGACTTTAGAATTGGAGCCTCTTTGATAGCTTGTTTTATTTTCTTAAAACCCTGACTAG